>CM008280.1:26836249-26991130 GCA_002319775.1 Fagopyrum tataricum
AAGTTTCTTGATATAGTAAGATTACAAATTTATTAATTTTCATGATGGATGAAAAATTTTGAAATTTGTCAATTTCAATGGTAGTAAGCCCTGGTTATGGAGTGTTCACGTAATGAGAAGTCTTTCTTCATGGATGTCTTCATTGTACGCATTTGGTTTAGGATATTGCGATATGATGGAATTTTCATATTTTGATTATCTATAAGCAATACTATAGGTCTTGTGGTTGTTTAAATGTATAGTTTTTTTGTGGTTTTATTGGCTTCTCAAGGTGATATCCGATCTGTTGTAGTTTTACAAAAGAAGGTTAAATTTTGTGTGAGTCAAAAAAAGTGTTGCTTTGTATAAATCCAAAATTTTAATTCATACTATTTTTCATAATTTTATTTTATATAAAAAAATTGTAGAGTCGTGGTATTTGAAAGGAATGTGACATGTAACAACGAAAATTTTAGGGTGTGTTACTTATAATGTGTATGGGTCTTCCTTTTTATCAAATATTGTCATTTTACACGTAATTTACCACTTTAAATGCATAATATTCTTAAAAACAAATATTCGCAAAAACCATAGTAAATTTTGTAACAAAAATTTATCGTAAAGTTGAAGTAACAATGTGTCAATCATGACATGTCACAATTGTAGAAAGTTGAAATAACAATGTGTCAATCATGATACGTCGCAATGATAGACGTTCGAAAACTACCTGATAAAGTTTGAACGTATACATGATAAGAAGTGTGTGTATCAATGCATGTGAACCAAAATCTAATTAACTAATTGATAGAATCTTGGATTACGTAATTCACAAATTGATATAAATGATTTCCTAAAATTTAATTGTGTAATGTATAAATTGATATAGACAAGGCTAAATGATAAGGTACATGGTCTAAATAACATAATCTTTTCATCTGAAACTTCTGACGTTTACACCATTGCTCCAAACTTTACTATGCCGTCTATGCATCTTGAAAAACAACGGTTAAATGGATAATGGGCTCATATTACATATAGAAGCACGGATAACATGATTTATCGACTTGTTGTAGTCATGCATTTAGTTAGATTTCCCTTTTCCGCATTCATGTTTTGGCCTTAGTTTGTATCATTTATGTTTGTTTAGTGTTACTTTGCAAGGATAGATGTCTACACACTATTTGTGGCTTTTAGGTGATTTATCACATTTTGGAGCTAAAACGACGTATTTGAGGATCAAGTCTCGAAGTGGACGCATTGGAGCGAGCGTACGTGCACGGGAAAGGGCTAGGAATCGAGCTAAAGACACGAAGGAACAAAGGGATGGCATCTCGGCCTTGATCTCGGTCTGACCAGACCGAGATTGGCCTGATCTCGGTCGAGATCCCTTGATCTCGGGCCGAGATGGCCTGATCTCGGCCGAGATCCATTGATCTCGGGCCGAGATCCATAATTTCGGTCGAGCTGGAAAGTTACTGTTGTGAAATCTCGGTCCCGATCTCGGCCGAGATTTTGACCGAGATTTTCTTGACCGAGATTTCTTGAATGCTGAACCATGAAGCCGATCTCGGCCCCAACATGTAATAATCTCGGGAGCTGATGCGCTCTTCGTCGGTTGAACGCGAGGATCCACCGGTGATCGTTCCTTCCGTCCACTTCTTTTTTATTGTTTTATGTTTTTTTGATATGCCAAGCAAGGATCATCCAGCCTCTCACCTTGAATCTCCTTGGCTCGAGATCTTCTCCCTCGGAATCTCACTTTGGGATTGGATTTCCTTTGTCCTCCTAGCCTCTCACCGTAAGGACACCACTCAGCCTCTCACCTCGTGGGTTTCGAAACTTCGGCCTCTCACCTTAGTTTCTAGGGTTGTTTTGTTCAAAGTAAAAACACAACTTGATTGAAGAATCACTCTTATATTTTGTCCTCCTAGAAAAGGGTGTGGGAGAGGCCTTATAACTCCCACAATTAAAGGGTTACAAGTTCAAAAGTTGTGGCAATTAAACAAAGGAAAAACAAAGGGCTTTCACCACATAAAAACAAGCACCCAAAGGGCCTAAAAACCATAACATGGCCGGCCATTTGGAAGCTCCACGAGGCAAAATGTGGCTGCCAAAAACCCAACATAAAAGTGTGGTAATCACCCTCTTGAATGGTTAGTTTAATGCAAGTGAACATTTTTATTTCAATTATATTAAACAACCCACTTTATTCCATAATATCATGAAAATATCAAGAAATAAAGTCAAGCATGACCACTTATTACATACAAAATAAAATACAACTATAAGGTCCATCAAGACTGTTAGAGCCCTTTTCTTTCGGACCGAGTTTTGTCCTTAGCCGAGATTGGCTTTGGCCGAGATTGGTCTTTCCGCACCCGCGGGCATGATTGCCGCCCGTGCGGGTTTCCGCCCCTGCGGCTAAGGGAACCGCCCCTGCGGTTTCCGGCGGCTGCAGCCGGTTTGGTTGACTCCTTTGACCCGTGCTTTACCCTTTGCTTACTTCTTTCCTTTCCTTGCTGAGCAAGGGTTACTTTCCTCACTTCTCCAGCCCTTCCTACGTCCTTCTTGCTTCTTCATCCCTTCCCTTGATCTTGCTTGAGATTCTCTTGGAGTTTGCTTGAGTTGGTGTGTGTTGTTGATGTTGGTTGATGATGTGCATAACTGTTGAGCTTGTGATGCCAGCTGAGATAGTGCTTGTGCTCTTGTTCTGCCTAGACCTTCAATAGTGGTGAGTCCTTGCTTCTTCTCCTTCTCTTCTTCTTTGATTCCATCTCTTTAGCTTAGGATTAGATATTTTGAATGTAGAGTGATGTTGGAATGTGTATGTTGTTGCATGTGTGTGACTTTGGAATGGAATAGAAGTGATTTGATCACGTGAAGAGTCGAAGAGAAGCCGCGGGATCACGTCCTGCACTACTGCCGCTCCCGCGCCCGGAAGACGCCGCCCCTGCGGAAGCCGTGCCGCAGCGCCCGCGCCTTGCCTGCGTCGCCTGCGTTCCTTGTCACCGCGCCTGCAGCTGCTCCTTGCCGCGCCTGCGGGCTGTCTACTCCCGCCCCTGCGTCCCTTGATCACGCAGGTGCGTCTTGTCCCGGGACTACCTATAGTTGGGTAGTTCCTTTCCTTCCTAGTATGAGGGACTTAGTACCATGCTAGGTATCGGATGTTGATGAGTATGTTATAGATTTTCCGGTTACGGCTTTGAGGTTTACGAGTTGGATATGATCCTTATGGATCCCTTGGGTCTACGTGTGACCCCTTTGTGTGATAGGAGTTTGATACATATATGTATGCCTTGTATAGGCCGTGTTGTTCTCCAGTTTGGAGTGGACCTGAGTGAGAGATGATCGTAGTGATACGACTTCTGAGATTGAGGTAAGTCCATAGGACTTACTTAGCTGCCATCCTTATATTGGATGTGTGCATGAGTGGTGTTTGTTATATGCTTTATAGCATGCGATATGCTTCATTACCGACCTATGTTATATTGACTGCCCATTGTAGTGGCTGTGACAACTTACCTTTCATCCCGTAGTGGAGTCAGGGAAGTTCTTTGTAAGCTAGTTAGTTCTGGTATACGGGAAGGGCACCTACCACTCCATATGGTATACGGGAAAGTGCGTTGATACCACTCCAGCTAGCTATTGCACGCAGAGGCGAGGGTTATATACATTCCTCGTGTCACGTATATTTATATATACCGATTTATATACTCTTGAGTGATTAACGTTATAAAGATAATAAACTAGGTAAATGTTTGATATCATGATGAGGTGTTAATATTATTGATATGTGATTGTGCTCTAGCATCTTCTTATATATGTGTATGGTTAGCTAAAGGTTTTACACCGTGTTGTAGATCCTTTGCACGTTAGGAGAGCTGCAGAGTGATCCAGAGGGGTGATCTGCTGAGGGTTCCGTACACTGGGCGATATCGTGGGTTTTTGGGTTATTATTATTGTACGGATTTCTGTTTGACTTTGTACTCAGCAGTACTCTGTATCATCCTTATATATATATATATATATATATATATATATCAGTTTTATGTTTTGTTTTAATCTATTGGTGCCTTGTTGTAAGATTCAGTGAACTTGTTGTCAAGCTAGGGTCAGGATCCATTGTGAGATCCTAACCCAGTAGCACCTCGAGTCCTACGGATTTGGGGTGTTACAAAGTTTGTATCAGAGCCCAGGTTGACAACAATGACACTAGTAATCTGCAATAAAGTTCGAATAGATAAATAAACAGAACCCGAAAGGGGTCTAACTTTTCAAAAGGTTTTGGTTTTGAAATGAGTACAAATATTTTGGGATATCGTGTACGTGAGCCATCGCCCCTCTGAAGATCTCGACAGTATAGATATATATAGATATTCTGTTTATGATTGATTTGATATATATCTATACATATGGCATATATATATAGCCTTCTAAGTTAGGTTTACGTCTTCTGCAGATGGTTTAGACTAGAGCCTTACCTACAACTAGACGAGGTAGAGGTAGACCCTCTCTAGGTAGAGGACGGGGTAGGACTCCTGCTGACGGTTCACATGCAGGAGAGATACATGAGAAGGTTGTTGAGAGCGTCGTTCTTGAGACTGGGAACGGTGCAGCTGAGAGACAGGGGGCACAAAGAGCCTAGTCTGGTGAGTCTGATCGTGTCTCCATGGGGGGATCAGAGTTCCGAGCGTATATCAGACGAGTAGAGGAGGCTGCCAGAGCCGGTAGACGTGACCCAAATTTACAGGCACAGGAGGGACCATTTGAGAGGTCCCACACCGTTACTCAGGTGCCAGCTGTACAGGTACCTACTGCTGAGATTGCCACAATACTAGAGGAGCATAGAGGGCCTAGACCAGATACCTGGTTGAAGGCATTCCATCAGATGGGTGTACCCCCTTTCACTAGGAAGGTAGGGTTGGAGGTTGAGCTCTGGATCGGGCATGTAGACTCAACTCTGGAGTCCATTCGATGTCCAGCTGACAGACAGACCGAGCTGGTTCAGACTTTATTTCGGGACTTGGCACAACACAGGTGGAGATCAGTACGGGGTCAGGTTACCAGTTATGAACATATGAGGACGATGATTAGAGAGCGTTTCTACCCTGCCTCACTGAGGAGGGAGAAACTGCGAGATTTTGTTGAGGCTGGATTTGAGGATATACCAGTCTCTGAGGCCATCAGGAGGTTTCAGGAGGAGCTGACATTACTGGGACCAGCTGCACCTTCTGCAAATCAGCACGTTTATCTCTTTTCCCGACGACTGAGGGATACTACCCGGGCCTATATGGCGGGATTTCATTGTGAGTCCTTGATGGATTACAAGGATAGAGCCGCCGATTATGAGCGAGAGCGGGCGAGTCAGAGGAGAGCTTCTCAGACCGGAGGGTCTGAGAAGAGGCAGCATACAGGGCAGACCAGTGGTACTGGTGGTGCTGCTAGTGGTTGGCGTGGTCAAAGACGCCAGAGACAGCCTTCATCTGCACCGGTTGCAGAGAAGGGACGTCAGTGTTTTAACTGTGGTGATCCAGGGCATATGAGGCCCGAGTGCATGAGGCCATTAGTGACTTGCTACACCTGTGGTAGGCAAGGTCACCGAGCTGTTTACTGCCGCCAGGGCGGAGCTTCATCTCAGCAGGGTTCTTCTCCTGCTAGTGCAGCGGGAGGTGGGCAGAGGCCACCTCAACAACAGTAGATTCAGGGACAACAGAGGGTCGCAGATCGCCCTACGACTCAGGGATCTGCTCCTGGGCCGAGTAGAGACAGAGGTCGTGGTGGGGGCACCACTGATACTAGAGGCCCACAGGGCCGAGTTTTTGAGTTGCGGAGTGCAGAGGAGCCCGCTGCACCTACTACTACAGGTACCATTCTGATTCATGGTTTACCTGTTAGAGTTTTATTTAATACTAGTGCTACGCACTCTTTTATTTCTGATGCCTATGTAGAGCATCTTGGTTTAGATACAGTTGAGGAGATGCCCTTTATTATAGGGTTACCCGATGGTGGTAGGGTCAGAGGTACCCGTGAGATTCACGGTTGTCCCATTTCTGTAGGGATCCGTGTGTTACTAGTTGACTTCTTTGTCATGCCATTAGAGCATGAAGAAGTCATTCTTGGTATGGACTGGATGGATAGACACTCTGCAGTTTTAGATGTAGGTAAGAGGACTGTTACCCTCTCTACCGAGTTAGGCCAGATAGAGATTTTCCGAGGTTGGGACCTTGGAAAGACAGGCACAGTTATCAGCGCTATACGGGCAACTAGATTGATTGCACAGGGTTACGAGGCCTTTTGGTGTTATGCTATGGAAGAGGGGGAGAGTCCAGCATTAGAGGATATCCTAGTTGTCTGTGAGTTTACTGATGTTTTTGCTGAGCCGTCCAGTTTGTCGCCTCAGAGAAGTGTGGATTTCAGTATCGAGCTAGAGCCTGGTACGAGACCCATCTCGAAGGCCCCATACAGGATGGCGTCTGTCGAGATGCTGGAGCTGAAGAAGCAACTTGTGGAGCTGGCTGAGAAGGGATTCATTCGCCCTAGCATGTCCCCGTGGGGAGCACCTGTCCTCTTCGTACGGAAGAAGGACGGATCACTGAGGTTATGTATAGATTACAAAGAGCTGAACAAGGTGACCATCAAGAACAAGTATCCACTGCCTCGTATTGATGATTTGTTAGATCAGCTACAGGGAGCGACTGTGTTCTCCAGGATTGATCTGCGTTCGGGATATCACCAGCTGAGGGTGAGAGAGCAGGATGTGCACCGGACAGCATTCCGGACCAGATATGGCCACTACGAGTTTGTAGTGATGCCATTTGGGCTTACGAATGCCCCAGCCGTCTTTATGGAGTTAATGAACAGTATCTTCATCGACTTTTGGATCAGTTTGTGGTGGTCTTTATAGAAGACATTCTGGTATATTCTCGTAGCAGAGAAGAGCATGCAGGACATCTGAGGACTGTATTGCAGGTTTTACGAGATATAGAACTTTTTGCTAAGTTCTCTAAGTGTGAGTTCTGGATGCCAGAGGTAGCATTCCTGGTTCATGTGGTTTCAGCTGAGGGGATCAAGGTTGATCCGGCGAAGATTGAGGCAGTAGCAGCATGGACTACACCGACGAACGTCAAGGAAGTACGTAGCTTCCTTGCCTAGCCGGTTATTACAGACGCTTCGTGGAGGGATTCTCTGTGATTGCCCGTCCACTGACGAGTTTGCTGAGGAAGACTACCAGATTTGTGTGGTCTGAATAGTGTATGCAGAGTTTTGAGGAGTTGAAGAGGCGTTTGACTTCTGCTCCTATTTTGGCACAACCAGAGGGTACTGAGGATTTTGTGGTATATAGTGATGCATCCAAGCTAGGCTTGGGATGTGTTTTGATGCAGAGAGGCAGGGTGATTGCATATGCGTCTCGACAGCTGAAGATGTATGAGGAGAACTACCCGACTCATGATCTGGAGTTGGCACCGGTAGTTCATGCACTGAAGATCTGGAGACATTACCTGTATGGTGCTACATGTCAGATCTTCACAGACCATAAGAGTCTGAAGTACATTTTCACGCAGCGGGAATTGAATAACCGCCAGCGTAGATGGCTCGAGCTGATCAAGGATTTTGATCTGGAGATTCTGTACCATCCGGGGAAGGCGAACGTTGTCGCTGACGCCCTGAGCAGGAAGACGCCTCGAGAGCAGGCGATTGCGAGATTGACAGTACAGTCTCAGCTGCAGAGAGACCTGATCTGGTTAGAGTTGGACATCCAGTTTCCTGATGAGGATGCCCAACAACGTACTTTAGAGGTTCTTCCTGATCTGTTGGGTGAGATCTGATAACATGATTTATCGACCTGTTACACTCGTGCATTTAGTTAGATTTCCCCTTTCCACATTCATGTATTAGCCTTAGTTTGTGCCATTTATGCTTGTTTAGTTCTACTTTGCAAGAATAGATGTCTACACACACTATTTGTGGCTTTGTAGGTGATTTGGCACATTTTGGAGCTAAAACGACGTATTTGAGGATCAAGCCTCGAAGTGGACGCATTGGAGCAAGCGTACGTGCACGGGAAGGGCGAGGAATCGAGCTAAAGACGCGAGGAATAGAGCTAAAGACGCGAAGGAACAATGAAGACCGCATCTCGGACCGAGATGGACCGATCTTGGCCAGACCAGGCCGAGATGGTCCATGATCTCGGCCGAGATTTGGCCTAGCTTGGGCGAGATGGCCTTGGCTCGGCCGAGATCACACATGGCTCGGCCGAGATAGCCTTGGCTCCGCCGAGATAGCCTTGGCTCGGCCGAGATTTTGCCTAGCTCGGCCGAGATCACACATGGCTCGGCCGAGATAGCCTTGGCTCGGCCGAGATAGCCTTGGCTCGGCCGATATTTCCCTAGCTCGGCCGAGATGGTCCAAGCTCGGCCGAGATGGTCCAAGCTCGGCCGAGATTTCTCAATCTCGGCCGAGATTCCCGATGTTCTGACACGTTGAAGTTTTTGTTGCTGAATCTCGGTCCCGACTGGCCCGATCTCGGCCGAGATTTCTGCCCGAGATTTCCTGTTCGGCGATTTTATCTTATTTTTTGATCGGTTTTGGCCCAGCCCGTCCTTTGTCAGATTGTTGCCTATAAAAGGGAAGCTCTAGGTTATTTCTAAGGGTCCGAATTGATCCAAATTGGTCCGATTTAGTCCGTCTTTTGTGCTGGGAGTCGCCCAGAGCTAGCCCTAGAGGGCTAGCCGCCTCCTCTCCTTTCCCTTCTTCTTCTCCATTATTCTTCTTTAGTTTAGCTTCAAGATTCATGCTTTTATATTCAGTTTTGTTTGGAAGACATTGTTGAATCAAGATTTAATACAATTGAAGGTTTTCAGGCATTGAAGTTGATTAGTTTTTTTCTCTCCTTTTTGTTATTTATTTATTTGTCTTTCTTTGATATGATTGTTATTGGCTGGAACCTTGTGGTTCCAAGGTTGAAAGGGATTTGTTTATGCCTTGGATTATGATGGAATGTTGTGCTTTATGTTTTGGCTTTGACTTGCTAGAAATCCTATGGTTGGCTTGTTATTGAACTTAGTTAGAATCCTTCTAGCTAGTAACCTAAGTTGGAATTGAGACTTACCCGGTGATATTCTTTCATAGATACATGAGAGACTGATCATAGGTAATAAAGGGTTATCCTTTATTGGTTGAATGTGCTTAGATTCCTTGCTAAGTAGGGTAATACCTGAGACTTACCCGGTAATGGTTTACCTTTCCCTTAGTTTGTAGTCTGGTTTGTTTAGAATTTCCTACCTTTCTACCTTGAGACTTACCCGGTAATAGGTAGTTGGTTTGGAACTAGATAGTCTTGAGACTTACCCGCTAATAGACTGTCAGCCTAGAAACGTTCATCCATGTGCCTTTTCTACCTTATATCTTTATGAGTCTTCCTGAATATATATGTATAAACAATGACCTTGAACCCTTGGAATCCATTTTCATCACTTTAACTTTATTATCTTTGTTTTCCCTTTTTGTTTGTTTGTTTTGACTTTCAATCAATAGTGACAATTGATTGCGAGTCCTTAAAAGTCTTTCCAAAACCTTTTTGACTTTTTTCCCTTATCTTTTCCAACCTCTTGTCTTTGTTTGAGATATATTCTATATTTAATCAATGTTGCATATTAATCCTCCCAGTCCCTGAGATCGACCCTGGAATACTTACTTTTACTGCGATTGACCCATACACTATGGGTTCGTTGCTGTTTAGGGAATTATTTACAGGTTATAAATTTAAAACTATCCCTTCCTTGTTTTACTAACTTATAGGTCTTTATCATTATTGATAAAGGTTATAGGGATGTAAAATCAGTGAACAAGTTTTTGGCGCCGTTGCCGGGGATTGAGAAAGTTTAATTTGTTGTTTTTGATTATTTATAGTTTAGGTCTTTTTGGTTACTTTTGATCTCGTTTTCTTTCTGTCTTTTCATTCTTCAGGTACAAGATGGCTTGTAATAACGGGTTTGGCTCTTGGAGGTATTGTGAGGGTTATGTTTATAATCCTTTTGGAGAAACACTCAAACCCCCACAACCTCTACAGCAATCTCCCGAAGATCAGATAAAGTTGATGTATGAAAATTTATTGAGGATGTTTGATAGGTTAGAGAGGAGATTGTCTCGCAGGGATTAACCTCAAACGCTAAACGAATTGCGGAGTTCAAGAGAAATCTGAAAGCATTTTAACTCCCAAGGAAGAGGTTCATCCAAAGGAAGAGCGCATCGAGGATAAAGAGCTGACGAAGGAGGAAGACGGATCGGACAACCCTATCCCGATCTCGGCCGAGATTATCCTATCTCGACCGAGATTCCTGTGCAGAAGGAAAATCTCGGCCTAATCCCTACAAATCTCGGCCGAGATTTCTTACATGGCTGTCCGAGATTTGCTGAAAATCGTCCCTGTGGCTTCCATGCTACTCGAGTTGCGCCTAAAAGCTGGAGGGCAGTGCCAAAGGAACCTCCCAAGGTCAGATTTAAGCTTCTTCCTCATCAAGGGAACTTTAAAATAAGTATAGGGTAACCCACAAGACTACCCCATACCACCCTCCAATGCTGGGAAGAGCGAAAATCTTCCAACAGGACATGAAGAGAGTTCTCAAGAAGAAAATCAATGGGTCTTGTGAAGAGTGGTTGAAAGGACTGGATGAGCAGTCCAAGGTTTTTGATGTGAGCTAACACAACCACGGAATTGTGTCCGGCTAGAGACCTTAAATCAAGCGCTTCTCGGGAGGCAACCCGAGGTATGAGTTTTTCCCTTTCTTGCTTTTGTTTTTGTTTTTGCTTTTTGCTTTTGCGTTTCTGCGCTTTTGGTGTTTTGTCTTTTCAGGTTTTAGGTAATAAATGAAGAATAGTTGCTTGAAGGAGATTGCACAACCGCTTGTTTCCACCACCACTTCCATTTACATGTGCCATATCACTGATTTTTGCATTGTGAGTATTTTTTTTTCACTTATTTATTCTTCACATTGAGGACAATGTGAGTTTTAAGTATGGGGTGGGATACCCGCAGTCTTTTAGCATGTTTCTTTTCTTGTCACACGTTTCCTCTTAGCATGCATATAAAAAATATATATATATAAAAATGTGCTTCTAGGAATGACATGACCCCTATAATGGTATTGTGCTTGTGAATTAGCCTTTGATTATTACTTTTGAGCTCAATTTGATTTATGGCATATTTGGGATTTGAATACTTTGCTTGAATTTTGTGTGAATTATGAAAATTGCTTTGTCTAGTTGGATTGAGTTTGGATAGTTGAAGCTTCATGATAAGTTCTTATACATTGCATAGGGATGATTTAGGCAATTCGACTTCATTCTTCTTCTATCTTTATCATGCTTAGCTCCTCAAACATGAAATCCATTATGAAATCCATTGTCTCCTATCCGGGAATTAGGAATGTTTAGTTTGAAGGTGTGTGCTGAAATTGTTGTGTTGTGAATTGTTTGAAGAAGTTTGAAGGATGTGAAATGTGATGTGATGAAGAAAAGAAAAGCTTATAAGGGATTGTTGGCTATGAAAGATGAGTAACTCGGTACCATTCACATAGCCGGGTGTTTGAGCCTTGCCAAAGTCTGATTAGTTTTAAAAACATTCCCTTAGAGTTGATTTGGTATGTGCATTTTGGTGTGAGGTACGTGAAGGAAACTGAACACCAAGGTTTCGGCTACTGTGCACCAATGCCTTTCACTCAAGAAAAGAAACAAAGAAAGAATGAAAAGAAAAAGAAGAAAATCTACAGATTATGAAAGGGTGGTGAATGTTGAGTTGAAAAGATGACGTGTGTTGTTTCTTCTTCCCGGATTAGCACCACATGACCTAAATAACATTCTACCCTTATCACGTTTCTTGGCCTTTATTTGCTAAGTCCTTTTGATCTATGTTTACATGTATTTTGACTTGGCAGGCTTAGACTTGACTTTCTCAATTATATTAGATATTAGTAATTTTGATGATGAATGTGAAATTCTTGTAAAGTATGATTATCCTTTTTATGCCTATTTCATTTGATCTTAATTGAAATATATCTTTGGCTATGAAACTTGCACTATTGAGGGTGATCATAATTAGAAGCACTTCGCGTTTTTGCTTTTGTTTTGCTTACATAATTCATGTTATCTTATCTTAGATTTACTACTTGCTTGAGGACAAACAAGGATAAGTATGGGGTATTTTGATAACATGATTTATCGACCTGTTACACTCATGCGTTTAGTTAGCTTTCCCCTTTCCGCATTCATGTTTTAGCCTTAGTTTGTGCCATTTATGCTTGTTTAGTTCTACTTTGCAAGAATAGATGTCTACACACACTATTTGTGGCTTTGTAGGTGATTTGGCACATTTTGGAGCTAAAACGACGTATTTGAGGATCAAGCCTCGAAGTGGACGCATTGGAGCAAGCGTACGTGCACGGGAAGGGCGAGGAATCGAGCTAAAGACGCGAGGAATCGAGCTAAAGACATGAAGGAACGAAGAAGACTGCATCTCGGACCGAGATGGACCGATCTCGGCCAGACCAGGCCGAGATGGTCCATGATCGCCCGAGATCACACATGGCTCGGCCGAGATAGCCTTGGCTCGGCCGAGATTTGGCCTAGCTCGGCCGAGATCACACATGGCTCGGCCGATAGCCTTGGCTTGGCCGATATTTCCCTAGCTCGGCCGAGATGGTCCGAGCTCGACCGAGATTTCTCGATCTCGGCCGAGATTCCCGATGTTCTGACGCGTTGATGTTTCTGTTACTGAATCTCGGTCCCGACTGGCCCAATCTCGGCCGAGATTTCTGCCCGAGATTTCCTGTTCGGCGATTTTATCTTATTTTTGGATCGGTTTTGACCCAGCCGTCCTTTGTCAGATTGTTGCCTATAAAAGGGAAGCTCTAGGTTATTTCTAAGGGTCCGAATTGGTCCGAATTTGTCCAATTTAGTCCGTCTTTTGTGCTGGGAGTCGCCCAGAGCTAGCCCTAGAGGGCTAGCCGCCTCCCTTCCTTTCCCTTCTTCTTCTCCATTGTTCTTCTTTAGTTTAGCTTCAAGATTCATACTTTTATATTCAGTTTTGTTTGGAAGACATTGTTGAATCAATATTTAATACAATTGAAGGTTTTCAGGCATTGAAGTTTAGTAGTTTTTTTCTCTCCCTTTTTGTTATTTATTTATTTGTCTTTCTTTGATATGATTATTATTGGCTAGAACCTTGTGGTTCCAAGGTTGAAAGGAATTTGTTTATGCCTTGGATTATGATGGAATGTTGTGCTTTATGTTTTGGCTATGACTTGCTAGAAATCCTATGGTTGGCTTGTTTTTGAACCTAGTTAGAATCCTTCTAGCTAGTAACCTAAGTTAGAATTGAGACTTACTTGGTGATATTCCTTCATAGATACATGAGAGACTGATCATAGGTAATAAAGGGTTATCCTTTATTGGTTGAATGTGCTTAGATTCCTTGCTAAGTAGGGTAATACTTGAGACTTACCCGGTAACGGTTTACCTTTCCCTTAGTTTGTAGTCTGGTTTGTTTAGAATTTCCTACCTCTCTACCTTGAGACTTACCCGGTAATAGGTAGTTGATTTGGAACTAGATAGTCTTGAGACTTACCCGGTAATAGACTGTTAGCCTAGAAACGTTCATCCATGTTGCTTTTCTACCTTATATCTTTTTGAGTCTTCCTGAATCTATATGTATAAACAATGACCTTGAACCCTTTGAATCCATTTTCTTCCCTTTAACTTGATTATCTTTGTTTTCCTTTTTTGTTTGTTTGTTTTGACTTTCAATCAATAGTGACAATTGATTGCGAGTCCTTAAATCCTTTCCAAAACCTTTTTGACTTTTTTTCCTTATCTTTTCCAACCTCTTGTCTTTATTTGAGATATATTCTATATTTAATCACTGCTACATATTAATCCTCCCAGTCCCTGAGATCGACCCTGGAATACTTACCTTTATTGTGATTGACCCATACACTGTGGGTTCGTTGTTGTTTAGGGAATTATTTACAGGTTATAAATTGTAAACTATCCCTTCCTTTTTTTACTAACTTATAGGTCTTTATCATTATTGATAAAGGTTTATAGGGATGTAAAATCAGCGAACAAGGTCCAACAGAAGCAGGAGACCTGCCCGACACTGATGAGGATACGAGATAGGATGTCTCGGGATGAGGCACCACAATTCCTGCTGGGAGCAGATGGAGTTTTGAGACGCCGCTGTCGCGTTTGTGTACCTGCTGATACAGAGCTGAGATAGAGGATTTTACAGGAGGCTCACTGTACACCTTACTCTGTACATCCAGGTACGAGTAAGATGTATCAGGATTTGAGACGTCTATATTGGTGGGGAGGGCTGAAGCCCGATGTAGCCAGATTTGTGGCACAGTGTGCGACCTGCCAGTAGGTCAAGATTGAGCATTTCAGACCTAGAGGTGAGCTCTATCCACTTCCTGTTCCACAGAGGAAACGGGAGGACGTCACCATGGATTTTGTGACTGGACTGAGGCTGAGCCGGAGTTTTGATGCCATCTGGGTCATAGTGGACAGATTGACGAAGACTGCACGTTTCATTCCTATTAGAGAGACGTGGCCGGTAAGCAGATTAGCTGAGGAGTACACTAGGCAGATAGTGAGACTTCATGGTGTACCGAGGACGATCGTCTCAGACAAAGATGGACGATTTACCTCGAGGTTTTGGCAGCAGATTCAGACTGCCCTGGGGACGAGTTTGCACTTCACGACTGCGTTCCATCCTCAGACATATGGTCAGTCAGAGAGGACCATTCAGACCCTGGAGGATATGCTGCGAGCTTGTGTGTTGGATTGGGGGCAAGTTTGGACGGATCATCTCCCACTTGTTGAGTTCTCCTACAACAACAGCTGACATGCATCTATTGGGATGGCCCCATATGAGGCACTGTATGGACAGAGATGCCGTACCCCGTTATGCTGGGATGAGCATAGCAGTGTTAGTGGTTTGGCACTTGATCAGATTCAGGATGATATGGCTCGAGTAGCACTGATTCGAGAGCGTATGCTGACTGCACAGAGCCGTCAGAAGTCTTATGCTGATAGGAGGCGTAGACCTCTAGAGTTCAGAGTTGGAGCCCATGTGTGGCTGAGAGTGTTCCCGACACGAGATGTTAGGCGTTTTGGCATTAAGGGGAAGTTGAGTCCCCGATATGTCGGACCGTTCGAGATTCTGGATCGGGTTGGGAGCGCAGCTTACAGATTAGCCTTGCCTCCGAGACTAGGGGGTGTTCACCCTGTATTTCACGTGTCTCAACTGAGGGAGTACATACCAGATCCGAGACAAATTGTGAGTTATGAGGATTTGGTGGTCGAGCCGGACCAAACTTTTGTTGAGCACCCTATTGCAGTCCTAGAGCGAGGTATGAGACGCCTTCGTTCGAAGGACATTCCTATGCTGAGGATACAATGGTCGAGATGAGGACTTGATGAGGCTACATGGGAGACTGAGCATAGTATCTAGAGGAACTATCCAGAGTTCTATGCTGAGTTAGATGCACCAGTAAGATCACCGAGTAGGTCTTAGTACTACCTTGGTGAGTGTTATGTGTTTATATGCTTATGTGTTATGATGTGTTTATTTTCATACTAGCTTTGATGTGATTATGATCTTATTAGATCTTGTTGTTCTAGTATGATTCTTGTTTATAGCTGGAGATGGTTCTTTCCTCCATGCTATTGTGATATGATAGGTTTAGCTGGAGATGGTTCTTTCCTCCATGCTATTTTGATGGACAAAGTAGTGCTGGAGATGTTCTTCCTCCATGCCTTTCTGTTATGGATATGATACGGCTAGAGATGTGATTCCTCTATGCCTTGTGATATGTTTATAGTTTGGCTAGAGATGGTTTACCTCTATGCCCTAGATAGTATTTTGTTGCTGGAGTTGATGTTTTCCTCCATGCTTATGTTTGAGGTTATAGAGAGAGTTATACCTCGGCTTATGAGTCCGAGTGGTATCAGGACTTTGCAAGTTTCGGGATGAAACTTGTTTTTAGGGGGTGAGATGTGAGAGCCCTTTTCTTTTGGACTGAGTTTTGTCCTTAGCCGAGATTGGTCTTTCCGCACCCGCGGGCATGACTACCGCCCCTGCGGGTTTCCGCCCCTACGACTCAGGGAACCGCCCCTGCGGTTTCCGGCGGCTGTAGCCAGTTTTGTTGACTCCTTTCACCTGTGCTTTACCCTTTTCTTACTTTTTTCCTTTCCTTGCTGAGCAAGGGTTACCTTCCTCACTTCTCCAGCCCTTCCTACGTCCTTCTTGCTTCTTCATCCCTTCCCTTGATCTTGCTTGAGATTCCCTTGGAGTTTGCTTGAGTTGGTGTGTGTTGTTGATGTTGGTTGATGATGTGCATAGCTGCTGAGCTTGTGATGCCAGCTGAGATAGTGCTTGTGCTCTTGTTCTGCCTAGACCTTCAGTAGAGGTGAGTCCTTGCTTCTTCTCCTTCTCTTCTTCTTTGATTCCATCTCTTTAGCTTAGGATTAGATGTTTTGAATGTAGAGTGATGTTGGAATGTGTATGTTGTTGCATGTGTGTGACTTTGGAATGGAATAGAAGTGATTTGATCACGTGAAGAGTCGAAGAGAAGCCGCGGGATCACGTCCTGCACTGTCGCCGCCCCCGCGCCCGGAAGACGTCGCCCCTGCGGAAGCCGTGCCGCAGCGCCCGCGCCTGGGGGTTGTCTACTCTGCCCCTGCGTCCCTTGATCACGCAGGTGCGTCTTGTCCCGAGACTACCTATAGTTGGGTAGTTCCTTTCTTTCCTAGTATGAGGGACTTAGTACCATGCTAGGTATCGGATGTTGATGAGTATGTTATAGATTTTCCGGTTACGGCTTTGAGGTTTACGAGTTGGATATGATCCTTATGGATCCCTTGGGTCTAGGTGTGACCCCTTTGAGTGATAGGAGTTTGATACATATATGTATGCCTTGTATAGGCCGTGTTGTCCTCCAGTTTGGAGTGGACCTAAGTGAGAGCTTATCGTAGTGATACGACTTCTGAAATTGAGGTAAGTCCATAGGACTTACTTAGCTGTCATCCTTATATTGGATGTGTGCATGAGTGGTGTTTGTTATATGTTTTATAGCATGCGTTATGATGGTCACCGACCTATATTATATTGACCGCCCATTGTAGTGGTTGTGACAACTTACCTTTCATCCCGTAGTGGAGTCTGGGAAGTTCTCTGTAAGCTAGTTAGTTCTGGTATACGGGAAGGGCACCTACCACTCCATATGGTATACGGGAAAGTGCGCTGATACCACTCCAGCTAGCTATTGCACGCAGAGGCGAGGGTTATATACATTCCTCGTGTCACGTATATTTATATATACCGATTTATATACTCTTGAGTGATTAACGTTATAAAGATAATAAACCGGGTAAATGTTTGATATCATGATGATGTATTAATATTACTGATATGTGATTGTGCTCTAGCATCTTCTTATATATGTGTATGATTAGCTAACGGTTTTATACCGTGTTGTAGATCCTTTGCAGGTTAGGAGAGCTGCAGAGTGATCCAGAGGGGTGATCTGTTGAGGGTTCCGTACACTGGGCGATATCGTGGGTTTTTCGGTTATTATTATTGTACGGATTTCTGTTTGACTTTGTACTCAGCGGTACTCTGTATCATCCTTTTGATATGTGTATATATATATTTATATATATATATATATATATATATATATATATATATATATATATATATATATATATATATATATATATATATATCAGTTTTTTGTTTTGTTTTAATCTATTGGTGCCTTGTTGTAAGATTCAGTGAACTTGTTATCAGGCTAGGGTCAGGATCTATTGTGAGATCCTAACCCTGTAGCACCTCGAGTCCTACGGATTTGGGTGTTACAAAGACAAGCCGGAATCGGAAGCTTCAATCGCCTCAAGCATGTTCACCATTTTGTGTTCAAGGTCGGACCAACATGTCGGAGCTCCAAAAGGATGGTAGATCAACGTGGTTTGTCCTAGCATGCGAGCTCTAGCTCGAGTGAGAGGTGGTGATGACCTAGGTGCCGGCACATCACTCTCGTTGCTTAAGTCTGGATGTAACACCCCAAATCCGCGGGACTCGGGGTGCTACGGGCGAGACCTCACAATGGGTCCCGACCCTTAGCTTGACAACAATTTCACCGGACCTTCCAACAAGGCACAAATAAAGGCGAAAACTCAATACGTTTTCAATGTATGCGGAAACCGAAAAGTAAGGAACTACAACTTGGAAACTCAGCCGAGTCCTCAAAACAACATAATTTGATACGAAGTCTAAACGTACGACAACATCCATAAACAAGAACATGAAACATGACTTAAAACATCCCCGTCCTATAATGTACGGAGACACCGGTTGCCCACTCCTCCACCTCACTCGGCGGCATTCCTAACCTGCAAGTCATCTACACAACGGTTTTAAACCCTTAGCTCATATTCTAGGTATTAGAAAAGTGGTGAAGGCACAAACACAACCATAACACAAAACATAAATCACACAAGTCCGGTTTATTATCTTTCATTATTAAGTCGTATTCCATTCTAGTTCAACTTCTGTTATGACACGAGACCCCAATGGTCTCGCCTCGGTCCCTACTTTCCGGCAAGAAATGGTACGGATGCACCCGACCATCTAACCTGCCAGGCTAGTCGCCGAGAACCTCCTAGACTCCCTTGGTCGTAGGCAGTGATGTCACCGCCCGTTCTCATACACTTGGGCCAACATATACATATAGGGTCGGTGGTCCTAATTACCGGTTTAATTGTTAAAACATAACATAAACACACACCACCAAACACACAGCAATGTCAATACATAAAATACGAGCTAAGTAAGTCCGGAGACTTACCTCGTCCCAAACGCTAACTCACACAACACTCTCGCTTCCCTTGGGAAGAAGCACACAACCTGCTCACAACAAGGTATCCATAAAAACCCGCTCAACTCAAGAAGTCTAGGACTTCTACACAAATGACCTACGCAGGATCATTTGACTCACATTCTAGGACCGCATCCTAGAGTCTATCATAATCACCGTCAATAATGACGTAAAAGCCAACGAGGTCTAAACACGCTCATCACATTCTCCTAAGGTCCCAAAAACCACTACTTGGCATTTCTTCTAAGTTATGCTAGTTCCAACCTATCATGCTACTACTAAACATAACTAGATCGATATGGATTCGTGGCCTTTATCGGGCTTCGGAACCTAGCATCAAAACTACACAATTTAGCCCATACGCTAAATTGATCATGAAATATAGCATATCGAAACCTAATATAAAACTCGTTTATAAATTCTGAGGTTAAAAACTGCTAACGCATTTTCCGAGGCAATTATACATTTTCTAAAACATATGGGTATATTCTGCAATTAATACAAAACTGAGGGGGCTTAAGTGTAATTATACCAAATAAGAGGGGGCCCGACCGGAAATAAGCCAAAAGGCTGTTCCAGCTCACGGCGGCGGCGGTGGGGAGGACGCAGGCGCGGGGAAGGCTCCGGCCGGGAGGAAAGCGGCTCCGCTGGCGGCTGCAGGGGGGTGACGGCTGGCCTCTAGCTCCGGCGAGGACAACGCAGGGGAGGAAAGTGTGAGCTGCTGCTCACCCGAGGCCGAAGGAGACGGCGAGGCGCAAGGGGAGTGGCCGGCGTCGGCGGGGCTCGTGCAGGCAAGGCACGGCGAGGGCGGAGGAGAGGCTTCCCTGGCAGCGACGGCTTCGTTGTGGATCTCCATGCTCGAGCGGCCTGGACGCAGAAGGAGAGAGAGACGGAGAAGAGATGGACGGGGTAGCCGGCACGGTGAGAGAGCGAGGCGGGAGAGAAGTGTGTGTGTGCCGGTGTGGAGAAGAGATGGCGTGAAGGAGAAGGACGAGGTGGAGGGTGAAGCTCCGGGCGTGAAAGAGAAGGGAGATGCAGCAGATGAGTGTGCAGGAGGGGAGAGGGGAGCCGAGGTATCCTGCAGGGACGAGGGGTCGGCTGGGGTGCAGGGGAGACGGACGCAGGGAGAGGGGTCGGCTAGGCGGCACTCTGCAGGCCTAGGCGCCAGACTAGGTAGCCGGTAGGCGGGCGGCAGGAGCAGCTCACGAGAAGAAACAAAACAAAGAAGAAAGGAAAGGAGAAGCGGCGGGCGGGAAAAACAAAGGAAAGAAAAAAAAGGAAAAGAATAAATAAATAATTAAATAATTTAAAATAGGAATAAGTAACCCGAAAATCGGAACCGGAAAGGTTTTGACTCGGGAAACTTTTCCGATGTTTTTACGAAAATAATACGGATACACGTGAACGTATTCCAAACCGGAAGAAGAAACTCGGGAAAGATCCGTAACATGCTCTCAGTCCGGAATAAATTCCCGGACGTTACAACTAATGCCCCTAAAAACAAGTTTCGTCCCGAAACTTGCTAGACCCATCACTCTCCAACATACCCGTCTCGTAACCCCGTAGAACTCCTAAAAGGTACACTATCGGCTCTAAACCTAGTCTACGTATAGAATCATATCACAACCTCGTAAGGTACTCATAAGTCAAGCAAAATTACATAACATATAAAGCAAACAAGGATGATCTTGGGACTAACCCGACGGTCCTATCGATGTCGCTAGGTTTGCATAAAACTCGGGATAGTTCCTCCGGATACTATCCTCCGTCTCCCATGTAGCCTCGTCGGCTCCTCGCCTCGACCACTGAATCCTCAGCATCGGTGTCTCCTTCGATCGAAGGCGTCTCGTACTCCGCTCTAAGACCGCTATCGGGTGCTCTGCAAAAGTATGGTCCGACTCGACCACTAGGTCCTCGTGACTGATGATGTGTCTCGGGTCATGTATGTACTCTCTCAACTGAGAGACATGAAAGACCGGGTGTAGACCCTCCAACCGCGGTTGCAGTGCTAACCGGTACGCCACCTCACCGACTCTCTCCAAGATCTCGAATGGACAGACATATCAGGGGCTTAACTTCCCCTTAATGTCGAATCGCCTGACGCCCCGCGTCGGTGATACCCTCAACCACACCTGAGCTCCTACCCTGAACTCGAGAGGTCTACACCTCCTATCCGCATACGACCTCTGACGGCTCTGCGCGGCTAACATCCTCTCTCGGATCAAGGCAACTCTAGCCACGTCGTCGTGTACCTGATCTTGAGCTACAACGCTAGAACTCCCCGGCTCATCCCAACATAAATGAGTACGGCATCTCCGTCCATACAAAGCCTCATACGGTGCCATCCCAATCGAAGCGTGCCAGCTGTTATTATACGAAAACTCGACCAACGGGAGGTGATCTGGCCATACCTGACCCCAGTCTAGTACACATGCTCGTAGCATATCCTCTAATGTCTGAATAGTCTGCTCAGACTGGCCGACGGTCTGGGGATGGTATGCAATGGTGAAATGGAGACTCGAACCTAGGGCGGCGTGTACCTGCTGCCAGAACCTCGAGGTAAAACGCCCGTCACAATCTGTCGGGTAAACTCCTCGGCTAAACGACTCACCGGCCACGTTTCCCGTATAGGAATGAAACGTGCGGTCTTTGTCAGCCGGTCTACTACCACCCATATCGCGTCAAAGCTCCTACTCGGTCTCAGACCGGTCACGAAGTCCAAGGATATGACCTCCCACTTCCACTGCGGCACGAGCAGTGGGTGAAGCTCTCCTCCGGGTCTCTGGTGGTCGATCTTGACCTGCTGGCAGGTCGCGCATCGGGCCACATATCTAGCTACATCGGGCTTGAGCCCGCCCCACCAATAAGATCTCCTAATGTCCTGGTACATCTTACTCGCGCCTGGGTGCACCGAGTAAGGTGTGGCATGTGCCTCATGCAAAATCCGCTCTCTCAGCTCCTGATCCGACGGTACACAAATACGTCCCTAACGTCTCAATAGTCCGTCTGCTCCCATGATAAATTGTGGCGCCTCTCCTCGGGACATCCTGTCCCGGATCCTCATCAAAATGGGCCATCCCTCCTGCTTCTGCAGTATCTCGCCGGACAGGTCAGGTAATACCTCTAACTCGGACAAACGACCGTCCATACTCGGGAACCGGATATCCAACTCCAAACCCATCAAATCCCTCTGCAGCTGAGGCTGAACCGTAAGCCGAGCTATCACCTCCTCCCGTGGTGTCCTCCTACTCAAAGCATCGGCGACTACGTTCGCCTTCCCGGGATGGTATAAAATCTCCAAGTCGAAGTCCTTAATGAGCTCCAGCCATCTCCTCTGGCGGTTATTCAACTCCCGCTGAGTGAATATATACTTCAGACTCTTATGGTCTGTGAAGATCTGGCACGTAGCCCCGTACAAGTAGTGTCGCTAGATCTTCAGGGCGTGAATCACTGCCGCTAGCTCGAGATCATGGGTAGGGTAGTTCTCCTCGTACGGCTTCAGCTGCCGAGAAGCGTACGCAATAACCCTACCTCTCTGCATCAAGACGCACCCCAAGCCTAGCTTGGAGGCGTCACTATAAACCACAAAGTCCTCTACGCCCTCAGGCTGGGCTAACACAGGAGCGGAGGTCAACCTCCTCTTCAGCTCCTCAAAGCTGTGCTGGCAAGGCTCGGACTAGACGAACCTGGTAGACTTCCTCAGCAAGGAAGTGAGCGGTCGTGCAATCACGGAGAAACCCTCAACAAAACGGCGGGTAGTATCCCGCTAAGCCCAAGAAACTGCGCACCTCCTTGACCGTCCTAGGAGGCGGCCATGAGAAAACAGACTCTATCTTCGCCGGGTCGACCATGACACACTCGGCGGAAACTATATGTCCCAAAAATGCCACCTCGGACATCGAAAACTCACACTTAGAGAGCTTAGCGTAAAACTCTCTATCCTGGAGGACTCGAAGTACCGTCCTCAGGTTTCCCTCATGCTCCTCCCTACTCCGGGAGTAGACTAAGATGTCGTCAATAAATACCACTACGAACTGGTCCAAGAAGTCGATGCAGATGCCGTTCATCAACTCCATGAAGACGGCGGGTGCATTCGTGACCCCGAATGGCATCACGACAAACTCATAATGGCCGTATCTCGTCCTGAATGCCGTCTTCGGCACGTCCTCCTCTCTCACCCTAAGCTGGTGATCCCGACCTGAAATCGATACGTGAAAATACGGAGGCTCCCTGCAACTGGTCCAACAAATCTTCAATGCGCGGTAACGGGTACTTGTTCTTGATGGCGACTTTGTTCAATTCCCGGTAGTCGATACATAGCCTCAAAGATCCGTCCTCCTTCCTAACGAAGAGGACCGGTGCTCCCCAAGGGAAAACGCTCGGGCGTATGAAACCCCTCTCGGCTAACTCCTCGAGCAGCTTCTTCAGCTCCAGCATCTCGATCAGCGCCATGCGGTATGGAGCCTTGGAGATCGGCCTCGTGCCGGGCTCCAACTCAATAGTGAAGTCAACACTCCTCTGCGGTGGTAGCCCAGGTGGCTCCCCGAAAACGTCCTCGAACTCGCATGCCACAAGGATCGCCTCTAGTGAGGGTCCCGTCTCCTCCTCCTTCATGGCATAACACCAGAAGGCCTCGCATCCCTACCCGATAAGTCTAGCAGCTCGAACGGCGCTAATGACTGTACCGGCCTTCCCGAGGTCCCAACCTCGGAAAATCACCTCGTGCCCCGTCTCCGTGGAAATCGTCACGGTCCTCCGGCTGATGTCTAAAAAGGCATGATGTCGGTCCATCCAATCCATCCCCATGATGACTTCTTCATCCACTAAGTGCATGACAAGAAGTCGGCTAACCAATCTCGGTTTCCCAAACGAAAGGGACAACCGTGTACCTCTCGGGTACCACTAACCCTACCTCCATCGGGTAACCGCACAATGAAGGGTCTCCCCTCTAATGTAGGTAAGGACAACTTAGCTACACAATCATCGGATATAAAAGAGTGCGTAGCACCGGTATCAAATAAAACTCGGACCGAAAATCCGTGAATCTGAATAGTACCTGGGGCTGCCGGCGCTGGAGGATCAACAACACTCCTCAGCTCAAATACCTTGGCCTGTGTGCCTCTGGTCTCCTGGGTACCTCCACCACGGCCTCTACCTCGGCCTTGTCCCTAAGCTGATCCCTGAATACGAGTCTGACCCTGACCCTGGCTCCTCTGCTGAGAGCCCTGTGACTGATACTGGGGCGGCCTCTGACTGCCCCCTGCTATGCCAGCAGGCAAAGAACCCTACTGTGACTGGGACTTGCCCTGACGGAAAAAAACAGTTCGGTGACCCATCTGACCACAAGTGAAGCAAGCCACTGGCGGCTTCCTACATGTATTCTTCGTGTGTCCAAACCCTCCACAACCGTAGCACTGACGTCCCCCGTCTGATGCTTGTCTCGACGTCTGAGGACCGGAACGTCCAGGGGTCTAGCTACGTCCCTGACCTGCTACTCCGGCCCCTGAACCAGCTGGTGCCGTCCTCTGTCTCTTGTCCGGTCCCCCGGACTGTGCTGCTCTCCTAGACCCAGGGCGGTCTCTCTCATAGGCCGAAGCCCGATCCTGGTACTCCGCCAATGAGGTACAACGGAATCCCGCAAGGTAAGCACGGGTGGACTCCCTCAGTCTCCTGAAAAAGAGATAGACATGCTGGTCCGCTGGGGGTGCAGAGGGTCCCAGTAATGCTAACTCTGCCCAAAATCGCCTAATCTCCTCAATGACTAGGACATCCTCGAATCCTGCCTCCAGGAAATCCTGGACTCTGTCACTCCTCAGTGAAGCTAGGCAAAAGGTCTCCCTAACGAGGCTCAGTAGCTGATCCATCCTGGTCACACCGCCTCGAACTGTCCTCCACCAATACTGGGCCTACTCTCGGAACAAGGTCTGGACTATCTCAACCTGTCTCTCCTCTAGGCAACGGATCGCCTCTAAAGCTGACTCTACGTGCCCAATCCAGTACTCAACCTCTAACCCTACCTTCCCGTCGAAGTAGGGTACATGCTGCTAGTTGAACGCCTTCAACCAGGAATCAGGTCTCGGAGACCTCAGCTCGTCTCTCGGCCTAGCAACCTCCACAACTGGCTCGGGTGCAACCACGGCCGGTGCAACTATGTCTGGTGCAGCCCGAATCTGGGTCACCCTCTGTGTGACCTCAGCTGATCTCGCCGGCGCAGGTGCAGGCACTGGTGGTGCCGGGGGTGGTGCTCCAGTCCTAAATGCCTCCTCAACCCATCGTACATAATCCCCGAACACAGTAGTTCCTACCGACGCTCCCCTAGTCCTGCCAAATGGAGAATCCTGCGCCCCGGACCTAACCACGGTCCTATCCTTAGCCTCGGGAATGATGCTCTCTGCGACCTCCTCTATTGGGGCCTCTGCTGCTAGTGCACCCACAACTGGTGGGTCCTCAACGGGGATGCGTCCCCGACCTCTACCTCTCGTACCTGAAGGTCTTCCTACTCGTCCCCGCCCTCTTGGGGCGGTAGGGGGAAGTGGTGGTCTACCCCTGGCGGGTCCCACGTAAGCGGTAGCTCTCGTACGTGCCATCTGATTTCGTATGACGTTTACTTAAGTATAAATGCGTAGGTACTACTTATAAATCCGGTATAATAAACTTCTAAAAGCATAAAGGTAACATGATCATAATACTCATCCAAGGCATGCAAGCTCAAACATCCTAAGGTCACATACATAGCTAGGTACGTACAATATCCACAAACATCCTAAGGTCATATATATATAACTATATATACCTATTTCTAACCCAGAGATCTATGTCGCCGAGGTTTGCGGAAGGAGTGGTGGTCCCGTACATTCTAACCCAAACCCGACTCATGCATATGATTTTGAAAACGAAAAGTCAGAACCCGTGTGGGTTCTGTTTTATTCCTCATTCGGCCTTTAAAAAGATTGCGAGTGCCATTGTTGTCAACCTAGGGCTCTGATACCACTTTTGTAACACCCCAAATCCACGGGACTCGGGGTGCTACGGGCGAGACCTCACAATGGGTCCCGACCCTTAGCCTGACAACAATTTCACCGGACCTTCCAACAAGGCACAAATAAAGGCAAAAACTCAATACGTTTTTAATGTATGCGGAAACCGAAAAGTAAGGAACTAACACTTGGAAACTCAACCGAGTCCTCAAAACAACATAATCTGATACGAAGTCTAAACGTACGACAACATCCATAAACAAGAACATGAAACATGACTCAAAACATCCCCGTCCTACAATGTACGGAGACCCCGGCTGCCCACTCCTCCACCTCACTCGGCGGCATTCCTAACCTGCAAGTCATCTACACAACGGTTTTAAACCCTTAGCTCATATTCTAGGTATTAGAAAAGTGGTGAAGGCACAAACACATCCATAACACAAAACATAAATCACACAAGTCCGGTTTATTATCTTTCATTATTAAGTCGTATTCCATTCTAGTTCAACTTCTGTTGTGACACGAGACCCCAATGGTCTCGCCTCGGTCCCTACTTACCGGCAAAGAATGGTAGCGGATGCACCGACCATCTAACCTGTCGGGCTAGTCGCCGAGAACCTCCTAGACTCCCTTGGTCGTAGGCAGTGATGTCACCGCCCGTTCTCATACACTTGGGCCAACATATTATATATAGGGTCGGTGGTCCTAATTACCGGTTTAATTGTTATAACATAACATAAACACACACCACCAAACACACAGCAATGTCAATACATAAAATACGAGCTAAGTAAGTCTGGAGACTTACCTCGTCCCAAACGCTAACTCACACAACGCTCTCGCTTCCCTTGGGAAGAAAGCAACAATCTGCTCACAACAAGGTATCCATAAAAACCCGCTCAACTCAAGAAGTCTAGGACTTCTACACAAATGATCTACGCAGGATCATTTGACTCACATTCTAGGACCGCATCCTAGAGTCTATCATAATCACCGTCAATAATGACGTAAAAGCCAACGAGGTCTAAACACGCTCATCACATTCTCCTAAGGTCCCAAAAGCCACTACTTGGCATTTCTTCTAAGTTATGCTAGTTCCAACCTATCATGCTACTACTAAACATAACTAGATCGATATGGATTCGTGGCCTTTATCGGGCTTCGGAAANAATCTGACCACAAGTGAAGCAAGCCACTGGCGGCTTCCTACATGTATTCTTCGTGTGTCCAAACCTCCCAAACCGTAGCACTGACGTCCCCCGTCTGATGCTTGTCTCGACGTCTGAGGACCGGAACGTCCAGGGGTCTAGCTACGTCCCTGACCTGCTACTACCGGCCCCTGAACCAGCTGGTGCCGTCCTCTGTCTCTTGTCCGGTCCCCGGACTGTGCTGCTCTCCTAGACCAGGGCGGTCTCTCTCATAGGGAAAGCCCGATCCTGGTACTCCGCCAATGAGGTACAACGGAATCCCGCAAGGTAAGCACGGGTGGACTCCTCAGTCTCCTGAAAAGAGATAGACATGCTGGTCCGCTGGGGGTGCAGAGGGTCCCAGTAATGCTAACTCTGCCCAAAATCGCTAATCTCCTCAATGACTAGGACATCCTCGAATCCTGCCTCCAGGAAATCCTGGACTCTGTCACTCCTCAGTGAAGCTAGGCAAAAGGTCTCCCTAACGAGGCTCAGTAGCTGATCCATCCTGGTCACACCGCCTCGAACTGTCCTCCACCAATACTGGGCCTACTCTCGGAACAAGGTCTGGACTATCTCAACCTGTCTCTCCTCTAGGCAACGGATCGCCTCTAAAGCTGACTCTACGTGCCCAATCCAGTACTCAACCTCTAACCCTACCTTCCCGTCGAAGTAGGGTACATGCTGCTAGTTGAACGCCTTCAACCAGGAATCAGGTCTCGGAGACCTCAGCTCGTCTCTCGGCCTAGCAACCTCCACAACTGGCTCGGGTGCAACCACGGCCGGTGCAACTATGTCTGGTGCAGCCCGAATCTGGTCACCCTCTGTGTGACCTCAGCTGATCTCGCCGGCGCAGGTGCAGGCACTGGTGTGCCGGGGTGGTGCTCCAGTCCTAAATGCCTCCTCAACCCATCGTACATAATCCCCGAACACAGTAGTTTCCTACCGACGCTCCCCTAGTCCTGCCAAAATGGAGAATCCTGCGCTCCGGACCTAACCACGGTCTTATCCCTAGCCTCGGGAATGATGCTCTCTACGACCTCCTCTACTGGGGCCTTTGTTGCTGGTGCACCCACAACTGGTGGGTCCGCAACGGGGATGCGTCCCCGACCTCTACCTCTCGTACCTAGAGGTCTTCCTACTCGTCCCCGCCCTCTTAGGGCGGTAGAGGGAAGTGGTGGTCTACCCCTGGCGGGTCCCACGTAAGCGGTAGCTCTCGTACGTGCCATCTGATTTCGTATGACGTTTACTTAAGTATAACTGCGTAGGTACTACTTATAAATCCTGGTATAATAAACTTCTAAAAGCATAAAGGTAACATGATCATAATACACATCCAAGGCATGCAAGCTCAAACATCCTAAGGTCACATACATAGCTAGGTACGTACAATATCCACAAACATCCTAAGGTCATATATATATAACTATATATACCTATTTCTAACCCAGAGATCTATGTCGCCGAGGTTTGCGGAAGGAGTGGTGGTCCCGTACATTCTAACCCAAACCCGACTCATGCATATGATTTTGAAAACGAAAAGTCAGAACCCGTGTGGGTTCTGTTTTATTCCTCATTCGGCCTTTAAAAAGATTGCGAGTGCCATTGTTGTCAACCTAGGGCTCTGATACCACTTTTGTAACACCCCAAATCCACGGGACTCGGGGTGCTACGGGCGAGACCTCACAATGGGTCCCGACCCTTAGCCTGACAACAATTTCACCGGACCTTCCAACAAGGCACAAATAAAGGCAAAAACTCAATACGTTTTTAATGTATGCGGAAACCGAAAAGTAAGGAACTAACACTTGGAAACTCAACCGAGTCCTCAAAACAACATAATCTGATACGAAGTCTAAACGTACGACAACATCCATAAACAAGAACATGAAACATGACTCAAAACATCCCCGTCCTACAATGTACGGAGACCCCGGCTGCCCACTCCTCCACCTCACTCGGCGGCATTCCTAACCTGCAAGTCATCTACACAACGGTTTTAAACCCTTAGCTCATATTCTAGGTATTAGAAAAGTGGTGAAGGCACAAACACATCCATAACACAAAACATAAATCACACAAGTCCGGTTTATTATCTTTCATTATTAAGTCGTATTCCATTCTAGTTCAACTTCTGTTGTGACACGAGACCCCAATGGTCTCGCCTCGGTCCCTACTTACCGGAAAGAAATGGTACGGATGCACCCGACCATCTAACCTGTCGGGCTAGTCGCCGAGAACCTCCTAGACTCCCTTGGTCGTAGGCAGTGATGTCACCGCCCGTTCTCATACACTTGGGCCAACATATTCATATAGGGTCGGTGGTCCTAATTACCGGTTTAATTGTTATAACATAACATAAACACACACCACCAAACACACAGCAATGTCAATACATAAAATACGAGCTAAGTAAGTCTGGAGACTTACCTCGTCCCAAACGCTAACTCACACAACGCTCTCGCTTCCCTTGGGAAGAAACAAACAATCTGCTCACAACAAGGTATCCATAAAAACCCGCTCAACTCAAGAAGTCTAGGACTTCTACACAAATGACCTACGCAGGATCATTTGACTCACATTCTAGGACCGCATCCTAGAGTCTATCATAATCACCGTCAATAATGACGTAAAAGCCAACGAGGTCTAAACACGCTCATCACATTCTCCTAAGGTCCCAAAAGCCACTACTTGGCATTTCTTCTAAGTTATGCTAGTTCCAACCTATCATGCTACTACTAAACATAACTAGATCGATATGGATTCGTGGCCTTTATCGGGCTTCGGAACCTAGCATCAAAACTACACAATTTAGCCCATACGCTAAATTGATCATGAAATATAGCATATCGAAACCTAATATAAAACTCGTTTATAAATTCCGAGGTTAAAAACTGCTAACGTATTTTCCGGGGCAATTATACATTTTCTAAAACATATGGGTATATTCTGCAATTAATAAAAACTGAGGGGGCTTAAGTGTAATTATACCAAATAAGAGGGGGCCCGACCGGAAATAAGCCAAAAGGCTATTCCAGCTCACGGCGGCGGCGGCGGGGAGGACGCAGGCGCGGGGAAGGCTCCGGCCGCGAGGAAGGCGGCTCCGTTGGCGGCTGCAGGGGGTGTCGGCCGGCCTCTAGCTCCGGCGAGGACAACGCAGGGGAGGAAAGTGTGAGTTGTTGCTTACCCGAAGCCGAAGGAGACGGCGAGGCGCAAGGGGAGTGGCCGGCGTCGGCGGGGCTCGTGCAGGCAAGGCACGGCGAGGGTGGAGGCGAGGCTTCCCTGGCGGCGACGGCTTCGCTGTGGCTCTCCGTGCTCGAGCGGCCTGGACGCAGAAGGAGAGAGAGATGGAGAAGAGATGGACGGGGTAGCCGGCACGGTGAGAGAGCGAGGCGGGAGAGGAGTGTGTGTGTGCCGGTGTGGAGAAGAGATGGCGTGAAGGAGAAGGACGAGGTGGAGGGTGAAGCTCCGGGCGTGGAAGAGAAGGGAGATGCAGCAGATGAGTGTGCAGGAGGGGAGAGGGGAGCCGAGGTATCCTGCAGGGACGAGGGGTCGGCTGGGGTGCAGAGGAGACGGACGCAGGGTGAGGGGTCGGCTAGGCGGCACTCTGCAGGCCTAGCCGCCAGACTAGGTAGCTGGTAGGCGGGCGGCAGGAGCAGCTCACGAGAACATACAAAACAAAGAAGAAAGAAAAGGAGAAGCGGCGGGCGGGGAAAACAAAGGAAAGAAAAAAAAAAAAAAAAAGAATAAATAATTAATTAAATAAACAATTTAAAATAGGATTAAGTAACCCGAAAACCGGAACCGGAAAGGTTTTGACTCGGGAAACTTTTCCGACGTTTTTACGAAAATAATACGGATATACGTGAACGTATTCCAAACCGGAAGAAGAAACTCGGGAAAGATCCGTAACACGCTCTCAGTCCGGAATAAATTCCCGGATGTTACACCGGCGGGATCACATTATCCCCTCCTCCTTGGAAAGGATCCGACCCCGAATCCGCCAGCTCATACTCCGCATCCTCGACCTCATCACCTACATAAAAAGGAGACAAATCAGAAACATTAAACACATTATGGACACCATACTTACTAGGAAGCTCAATGCGATGTGTATTATCATTAATTTTCTCAAGACCCCGGAATGGACCATCCGCTCTTGGTTTGAGCTTAGATTTCCGAAGAGATGGAAAGCGGTCCTTCCTCAAATGGACCCACACAAGGCCTCCCTCCATGAAGAGCATTTCCCGTCGCCCCTTGTTGGCTTGCCGGACGTAATGCTCGGTACGCTTCTCTAATTGAACCCGGACTCGCTCATGCAAACCTTTCACAAACTCAGCTCTAGATTGCCCATCCAAATCAACGGGTTGAGGAATCAAATCTAAAGGAGTGAGGGGGTTCCTGCCATAAACAACTTCGAAAGGAGACTTCTTGGTCGCGGAATAAATAGCCCGATTATAAGCAAACTATACAAAGGGAAAACAATCCTACCACCTGCACAAGTTAGTATCCAACATAGTACGAAGTAAATTGCCAAGAGTCCGGTTTACTACCTCGGTTTGACCGTCCGTTTGAGGGTGACAAGAAGTTGAAAATAGTAGCATTGTCCCCATCTTGGCCCAAAGTGTCTTCCAAAAATAACTAAGGAATTTAGAATCTCGATCTGACACTATTGACCTAGGAATTCCATGTAGCTTAACAATATGCTCAAAGAAAAGATTAGCCACATTAGACGCATCATCAGTTTTACTACAAGCAATAAAATGCGCCATCTTAGAAAACCTATCAACAACCACAAAAATGGAATCATGTCCTCTCCTAGAACGAGGCAATCCTAGAACAAAATTCATAGAAACGTCTTCCCAAGGTGTGCTAGCAATAGGCAAAGGCAAATATAGTCCATGTGGGTTAACCTTAGACTTAGCCTTATGACAAGGAACATAACTAGCACAACATTTTTCTACATCATTTCTCATCTTAGGCCAATAAAAGTGCTCCCGCAAGATACCTAAAGTCTTAGTAACCCCAAAATGTCCCATCAATCCACCTCCATGGGCCTCTAAAACGATCAAGGCTCTCAAGGAACAATTAGGCAAACATAACTTAGAAGCTCTAAACAAATATCCATCATGAATATAGTAACTACTAGCATGTGAGTCACTACTAGAGCGCAAACAATGAGCAAAGATATCCCGGAAGTCAACATCAAGAGCATATAAATCACGAATTAAACCAAATCCCAAAACACATGCATCTAGAGAAGAGAGAAGTGTGTACCTACGAGACAATGCATCAGCTACGATGTTGTCTTTTCCCTTCTTATAGCGCACAACAAATGGAAAGGCCTCAATATACTCCACCCAACGTGCATGGAGTTTGTTCAACTTGGCTTGTCCTCTCAAATACTTCAAGGACTCGTGATCAGAATATATAACAAACTCATGGGGTAAAAGATAGTGTTCCCAAACCTGGAGGACCCGAACCAAGGCATACAACTCCTTGTCGTATGTAGGGTAGTTCAAGGCAGCTCCTCCCAGTTTCTCACTAAAATAGGCCACGGGGCGGCCTTCCTGCATCAACACACCTCCAACCCCGATTCCTGAAGCGTCACACTCTATCTCGAAGGTCTTCGAGAAATCAGGAAGCACAAGTATGGGAGCATGGGTCAGCCGCTCTCTAAGTAACACAAAGGACTCCTCCTGAGCGGATCCCCACTCAAAACGCACACCCTTCTTGGTCAACTCGGTGAGGGGGGCTGCAATGGTGTTGAAATCCCGAACGAACCTCCTATCGAACCCGGCAAGTCCAAGGAAACTCCGTATGTGAGGTACCGTTGTCGGGCGGGGCCAATCTGTTATTGCCTTTGTCTTCTCCTCGTCCACCCTCAAGCCTTCTTTTCCTACCACAAAACCCAAAAAGACCACAGATTCCGAGCAAAAATGGCATTTCTTAAAGTTTACAAACAAACGTTGTTCTTTAAGCACAAGAAATACACTTCTTAAATGTTCAACATGCTCGTCTAAGGTCTTGCTATAAACTAGTATATCATCAAAGTACACCACAACAAATTTACCTAAGTAATCACGTAGAACATGGTTCATTAGGCGCATAAAAGTACTAGGTGCATTTGTCAAACCAAAAGGCATTACAAGCCATTCATATAATCCATACTTAGTTTTAAAAGCAGTTTTCCATTCATCCCCTTTATGCATCCTAATCTGATGATAACCACTCCTAAGATCTATTTTAGAAAAAATAGTAGCACAATGAAGTTCATCTAACATATCATCAAGACGAGGAATAGGATGTCGGTACCTTACAGTTATTTGGTTGATGGCACGGCAGTCGACGCACATCCTCCAACTCTCATCTTTCTTGGGTACCAACACCGGAACTGCACATGGACTCAAGCTCTCCCGAATATACCCCTTGCTCAAAAGGTCCTCCACTTGAGCTTGTAACTCCTTTGTTTCCACCGGGTTTGCTCGATAAGCTGGACGATTAGGAATGGATGATCCGGGTATGAAGTCAATTTGATGCTCTATGCCTCGAATAGGGGGCAGCCCTAGGGGCATCTCTTTGGGCATAATCTCCTTAAACTCCTCAAGTAGTCCTGTAATAGAAGGAGGCAAAGACAAATCATTAGTTTCCATAGTAGGTAAAGACAAACCATTAGTTACACAAACAAGAAGGAAGCAAACATCCCCCCTTTGTAGGGCTCGACGGGCGTCGTGTAACCGTGCGGTGAGTAGGGCCTTGGGCTCGGGTGTTGTGTCAAGAGCCATCTTGGTCTTTCCCTTTGTTCGTGCAGCCTCTCCTTTTTCCAACTTCTTCCTTTCTCTAACCATGTGATCCTCCATGATCTCGGATGGTGTAAGAGGTATAAGCTTAACTTTCTTTCTTGTCATGGCGAAGAAGTATATGTTGGTGTATCCATCATGGAACACCCTTCGGTCAAACTGCCATGGTCTCCCAAGCAAGAGGTGGCAAGCTGAAACTGGAAGTACGTCACAAACAACGTCATCTTGGTAGGGTCCGATGGCAAAACGAACCAAACATTGCTCCTTGACTTGAAGGAGAGTGTTGGTGTTGAGCCATTGGAGTGAGTATGGTTGTGAGTGTGCCTTTGTTTTGAGTCCTAGGTGTGCAACTACCTCCTGACTAACAACGTTACAACAAGACCCACTATCAATAATAACGGTAAATAATTGTCCCGAAATTAAGCAACGAGTGTTAAAGAGATTCTCCCTTTGTGAGACGTTGGGAACAAGTTCACTCGCTTGGAGGGCCTTCTTTGTGACGAGAGCATGGTCTCCACTTGGACCTTGGACTACTATCTCGTATGCATTGATCTTTGGAACCTTAGTTGCTAGAAGGAAGAAATCTCCACAGGAGCATGGGCTTCAACTTCATCTCCTTCTATGATTGGGGTTACTGTTTCATAGTCCTCTTCCGGTTCATGGACCTCGGTAACCTCTTCCCCAAATGCGTTCAATAATACTTTGCGGGGGTTGGGGCATTCTCGGGCATAGTGACCATGCTCATAACACTTGTAGCATTTCACCTCTCTAGTCCGGCTGGTTTCTGGTTTAGGAGCGGAACAAAGAAGAGGGGTGCTAGGGTTAGGGGCGGACGTGGCCTTGGGAGCTACTGTTGGGGATGAACCGTTTGTGTGGGTAGGACGATTATTTCGTGTGGGCTTGTTTGATTCATGACTTGTCCATCTTTTTAATGACCCGGTTGCCTTACGTTTTTGGATTAAATTATAGGCGTGATTAGCATGGTGAAGGGCATCGGTAAGGCTGGTGTGTCTAAGTTGTTCAACTAGTTCTGACACGTCGGGGTTAAGTCCAGATAAAAATTTGGCTAGGACATAGTTTTCGGGTTGTCGAGTTCCCGATCTTTGTAGGAGAGTCCTCAACTCCTTGTGATAATCATCCGGAGTTCGGTTACCTTGACGTAACCTTTCAAGCTTGAGCAACAATTGTTGCTTGTAATCTGAAGGTATGAACCGAGCACGCATCCTTCTACGGAGTTCAAACCAAGTGTTGATGCATGGTTCTTGATGGGCCTCCACATATTCTAATTTTTCCTGCCACCAAGTTAGTGCAAAATCAACAAAATGAATCGTAACAGTTTCAATCGTTTCAAACTCGTTAAACTTATAGTATCGGAAGACTTGTTCGGCCTTAGTCTCCCAATCAATGTAGGTCTCAGCATTTGCGGTTCCGGTAAAGTTTGGAACGTCCACCTTTGAGCCATGGTAACGCCTCCGATTGCGGTGACCATGGTTTTCTTCATTGTCCGAGTCATCGTATTGAGGACTAAAGTCCCTGTATTGTCCCGGTTTCTGTCTTGGTTTCTGCTTGCATGGCTATTCACACTCCGTCTTCGGCCTCGACGGGGTTGATCTTGGTTGCTACCTCCATGACTTTGTTCAGGGGGGGGGGAGGTAATCTTCTTAGAAGCTCAGCTAGTTGTCAAGGATTTGTTACAAGTGTTTGATAGTGTTTGGTTCACACAACTCCCCTTTTCCTTTGCTTCAAGGCAAAGCTCTCCCTCACCTTTTCCAATGCACTAGGCAATGCTCTCAACTCAAAATTTTCACTTAGTAACCACAAATCTGTAAGAGCCTAAGATAGTCCACTAGGAAAACAAGTGTTCTATGATGCAATATGTATCCTCTTACAAGTAAACCTCAGAAAAGCATACACCAAAATAGCAACAAAAACCACAACAAATACGAGCCTTCCAACGAGTATTTGCTTAGTCCCTAACAAGTAGTTAGTCAAGGCAATAATAAACGTTTTTCCCCAAAACGTGCGGGTTGTGTTTGGGGTTGGCTAGAACACTCTAAGACAAGATGATAACACACACAAGGGCAAACATTGATAACACTTCAAACAACTTCTTTCTTCAACACTTCACTAACATGAGATAAATCGAAGCAAGCAAGCAAGTCTCTTTTTCTTTTTCTTTTTTTGCTCGACTTTAATGAAATATATATATTCTGTTTTTTTTTTGTTTTTTTTTTATAACAAAGAATAACCGAAACTAGAACTTCTTTGTCTTGTTATTTTGAAGGATGTGTTTTGGCCGAAAATTACTATAACTAATGTTTTGTTTTTGTAAAGGCCAACAACAAGATCTCTCTAAGGACTCACAAGAATGAAGATTAAAGCACAAAATTTCTAGGGAAACTACTCAAAAATGCAGAAACTAAAAACAAGTTTAGGTAAGCAATTCGTACTCCGAAAGCTTGAGGAACTCGCACCGTTGGGCTCTGATACCACTTGATGCGCTCTTCGTCGGTTGAACGCGAGGATCCACCGGTGATCGTTCCTTCCGTCCACTTCTTTTTGATTGTTTTATGTTTTTTTGATATGCCAAGCAAGGATCGTCCAGCCTCTCACCTTGGATCTCCTTTGCTCGAGATCTTCTCCCTCGGAATCTCACTTTGGGATTGGATCTCCTTTGTCCTCCTAGCTTTTCACCGTAAGGACACCACTCAGCCTCTCACCTCGTGGGTTTCGAAACTTCGGCCTCTCACCTTAGTTTCTAGGGTTTTTTGTTCAAAGTAAAAACACAACTTGATTGAAGAATCACTCTTATATTTCGTCCTCCTAGAAAAGGGTGTGGGAGAGGCCTTATATAGGCTGAAAAATCAGCACCTAAACTCTCACAATTAAAGGGTTACAAGTTCAAAAGTTGTGGCAATTAAACAACGGAAAAACAAAGGGCTTTCACCACATAAAAGCAAGCACACAAAGGGCCTAAAAACCATAACATGGCCGGCTATTTGGAAGCTCCAAGAGGCAAAATGTGGCTGCCAAAAACCCAACATAAATGTGTGGTAATCACCCTCTTGAATGGTTAGTTTAATGCAAATGAACATTTTTATTTCACTTGTATTAAACAACCCACTTTATTCCATAATATCATGAAAATATCATGAAATAAAGTCAAGCATGACCACTTATTACATACAAAATAAAATACAACTATAAGGTCCATCAAGGCGAGCCGGAACCGGAAGCTTCAATCGCCTCAAGCATGTTCACCATTTTGTGTTCAAGGTCGGACCAACATGTCAGAGCTCCAAAAGGATGGTAGATCAACGTGATTTGTCCTAGCATGCAAGCTCTAGCTCGAGTGAGAGGTGGTGATGACCTAGGTGCCGGCACATCACTCTCGTTGCTTAAGTCCGGCGGGCTCACATCAGGTGCCACCCGAGATTTCTCGCCCGAGATTTCTGTGCGCCGAATTATTTCGTTAATCTTGGATCAGTTTTGGCCCAGCCCGTCCTTTGGAAGGTTTTTGGCTATAAAAGGGAAGCTCCAGGTTATTTCTAAGTGTGCGTTTTAGGGTTAGTTTACCCTAGAGGGGGGAGCCGTCTCCTTCCCCTTCCCTTCTTCTTCTCCATTGTTCTTCATAGTTTAGTTAAAGTTGAAGACTTTTAAATTCAGTTTTGTTTGGAAGAGATTGTTGATTCAAGAATTGAGAAGATTGCAGGTTTTCATTTATTAAAGTTGAGTTTTTCCTTTCCCTTTTGTTGTTTCTTTATTTTGTCTTTGATATGATTATTATTGGCTAGAACCTTGTGGTTCCAGGGTTGATAGGGATTTGTTTATGCCTTGGATTATGATGAAATGTGTGCTTTGTGTTTGGTTTGTTTATCCTTGAAATCCTAGTGGTTAGCTTGGCCTGAACCTAGTTAGAATCCTTCTAGCTAGTAACCTAAGTTGGGATTGAGACTTACGCGGTGATATTCCTTCTTAGATACCTTAGAAAATTGAATCCTAGGTAATAAAGGTTTATCCTTTATTGGTTGAATGTGCTGAGATTCCTTCCTAAGTAGGGTAATACATGAGACTTACCCGGTGGTGGTTTACCTTTCCCTTAGTTTGTAACCTAGTTTGTTTAGAATTTCCTACCTCTTTACCTTGAGACTTACCCGGTGATAGGTAGTTTGGTTTGCAACTAGATGGTCTTCAGACTTACCCGGTAATAGACCATCAGCTTAGAAACGTTCATTCCTGTGCTTGCCAGTCATATATGCCTTATGAGTTTTCTTGAGTCCATATGTATAAACAATGATCTTGAACCCTTGAAATCCATTTTCTTTCCTTTAACTTGATTATCTTTGTTTTCCCTTTTTGTTTGTTTGTTTTGACTTTCAATCAATAGTGACAATTGATTGCGAGTCCTTTAAAAATCTTTTAAAACCTTTTTTATTTCTTTCCCTTATCTTTTTCAACCTCCTTCTTACTCTAGATCTATCCTATTTTTAATCACTGTTGCATATTAATCCTCCCAGTCCCTGAGATCGACCTTGGAATACTTACCCTTACTGTGATTGACCCATACATTGTGGGTTCGCTATAATTTGGGTGTTTATTTCTTGTTTTATAAATTTAAAGCATACTGTGATTTTTACTAGCCTTTGAGCTTTTATCATTATTGATAAAGGTTTATAGGGGTGTAAAAATAGCGAACAAGCACCATCTAAGCTCATTTGTTTATTAGATGACAAACGAGACCCCTCTTATTTTTCAAAAAAATAATTATTAGATAATATTAACAAATTGTGTGGATATTCCACTCTCTCATAACCGACGTTTCATCTAATAGATTGTATGGATATTTCTCTCTCGTGAATTGTCGCTTTCATCTAAAAGATCCGATATTTGTGGTCAACCAGATTGAAACTTCTTCTTTAGATCAGAAATTTTCATCTTCTTCCAATTGGATCTTCATCTTCTTCAAATCGAAACTTCTACTTCTTGAAGATCGGAACATCAAACCTAGGAAAATCTCCCAGTGTATTCGTTTATAGGGATCGGGTTTGGTTGTTATCTAGTTGAGTATTTCAAACCTAAAAATCAAGTTTCATATCCAAATTAGTTATTACAATTATTAAATGTAGTTTTATGGAAATCTCCTTGTGTAAATACTAGTCCAAAAAGCTCGAAACTGCTTTGTGTATATATTGTTTTGTTTTGTAACTAAATTTCTAAAATTGTTTTGTGTATTTGTCGCTTGGTGTATCCATTTCTTCTGTAACCAAATTTTTGAAACTTGTTTGTGCATTTGTTGATGTGTAATTGTTGCTTTGTGTAATTATTTCTTATGTAACTAAACTTACGAAATAACTTGTGTAATTACTATGGATTTGTAAACGAAAATGTTTTGTGTAATTGCTTTGTGTATATGTTGCTTATGTAACTAGACTTTCGAAACTACTGTGTGTATTTTTTGATTTGTAACTAGTGCTTTTGAATTTAACTTTTGAAATAACCGGTGTAATTACTATGGGTTTCTAAACAAAACTATTTTGTGTATTTGATGCTTTTGTAACTATACTTTCGAAATTGCTTTGTGTATCCATTGTTTTTGTAACAAAAATTTTGAAATAACTTGTGTAATTACTATGTTTTTTAAACAAAACTACTTCCATCAATTGTTTTTTGTATTCGTTGCTCATGTAACTAGACTTTCGAAATTTCTTTGTGTATTTTTTAACTTGTGTAACTAAACTTTCGATACTGCTTGTGTATAATTCCGAAATTGTTCGTGGAATTGCTTGTGTAATTACATGTATAATTGTTTGTATACTTGCTTGTGTAATTAGTAATTCAAACTCGTGTATTTAAGATGTATATGTGTGACTCAAGAATGACATTTGTTTACGTTACAACATACTATGAGGGCAATTGAATAGTGGAAGATAGAGTAAGAGGAAATGCAGTTGTGGCATAAGTGGTCACACCAAGAAGACTACCAAAGTAGAAACCATGAACTTTTTTGTTTTGTTGATTTGAATATTATGACATTTATTTTTTTAATATATACTCGGGTATTTCATTTTAATACATTGATAACATGTAGTTCTTACTACATAAGTTTATTATTTTGAAATTTGGTTGTATAATTACTTTGAGTTTTTACGAACTTGCTTTGCGTAGTTACGTTGGATATATGTTTGGGTATTTCATATTAATACATTGATAACATGTTCTTCTTACAAAAGTTTTTTTATTTCAAAACTTCTTGTGTAATAACTTTTGTCTTTTTACGAAATTGCTTGTGTAATTCGTTACACGTGTTAAGGTATACTACACAAGTTATATGTTATAACAAAAATCTGTTACACGACCAATGTGATAGCTGAAAAGCAGATACAAAAGTTAAAATGTTATTACACAATGTAGTTACACAACAAAGAAGATACACAAGTTAAAATGTTATAACACAAAGCAGTTACACAACACAGTAGATACCATGAAAAGTCAGTCTTTCTTGTTTTGATTAAACGACAACAAGTGTTGTTGTTGCTTCCTTACCGAGAACAACAATGTTAGCCTTAAGCTTCTGCAACGCTCCTAAAAAAAGCGAGCCAACATTGCCGTTGAACACGTCGGGTTACTTACCGATCGGTTACACATGAACCTCATTTTTAACCATCTCATAAACTAGAAAACAAAGGGCAAAAAACATACATAAACCACTAAATCCAAACTTCAAGAGATTGGAGAGATCAATTGACCAATGTATCAACTTAGGTTGTTTTGGACAAGTGAGCAAGGTGATGAGCAAAAATAAACTCCATGAATTGAACCTTTGGAGCAATTATTACTCAAATAAAATTGACTTTCAGCATTACTACTGATCAAGATTAATTTCTTAGATGCAAAGGGAATATCATATTACAACAAGGAGAAACTACAACATAACAACAAGACACTCTCCGGCAATATTACAAACAATAAAGGTAAATTAGCGAAATACATATTGCGTAGTCTAGTAGGAAAGAACACAATCACAAGGTAAAAGAGAAAAAGACTCGTATGAAGAAGTGTTGCATTGCTAACCGCATATGCATGAAAATATTTGTGATATAAGGAAGTATATGAATGATCAACCCATAGAGTTTCAGCAAAAAAAAAAAAAGAAGATGCTTCTTCGTAACCTATCTTAATTCAACTAATAAGGATGTAACGATAGATGAGGTTGCATGAATCTTTAAGCATGACCAATGAATAACAAGTACAAATTTAGAGACAAGGATGAGTTATAAAAATGCATTCAAACCCATACATCACATCCACTAATCATATATCGGTAGCGATTAAATGTATATATTAGCATTTAAGGCAACATTTATGTAATCTTCTATACAATTATAGATGTCATTTGATTCGAGTTTCTATTACAACGCTCCTAGAAAAAGTGAGTCAACGTTGCCGTTTGAACACATCGGGTTACTTACTGGTCGGTTACACATGAACTTCATTTTTAAGCATCCCATAAACCGACAAAGAGTAAAAGACATACATAAACCACTAAATTGGTTACACGTGAACTTCATTTTTAATCATCTCATTGGAGCCGCGACAGTGACGGTGACGGAGGCAGCATATCGGGAGTCTCCGGCACAGGGTGAGTTCGATAGTGTCTCCACCTTCTCGAGCAACAAAGAATCGGGTATGTGCATGTCTGAGTGAGGGTGGAGGTTGCAGCGCAGTTCCCGTCACAGACAATGACGGCGACGGAGGCAACAACCAAGGAGTTTCCCGTCGCCTCACCATTACTTTGCACCGTCGAGTGGAGACGAAGTTCTCGCTGCGTTGTTGCATATGGGAGAAGCCGACAAGAAGGTTAAGATTAGGAGAGGCGGATTTTTCAGACGAAGATGGTGAGAGACGAAACTTCTTTTTTTTAAATTTTATTTGGTCATTTTAAATTACGTTTTTACCCATAAAAATATACATATATTACAAAATAAATTCGGCTAATTTTCTTTTATTAATAATCCAATATTTTTAGGGGTCTGCTTGTACCTAGATACAAAATAAGCCATGTTATGTCCGTCTTCTACACAGATACAAAATAAGCCATGTTAGGTCGGTCTCCTCAAATACAAAGCCGTGGCAATGGCCCATTTGGTGTGTTTGGCCAAAATTATATAAATTACATAATTCTTCTCGTAATTTTCATAATCTATTAAAGCGAACTCTAATTTTCAACATTCCATAAACCATCTACTTTTCTAAAAGTAGACTTGATGAGTATTGCATAATTACACAGTTGGAACAATTTATGATGGGTTATTTAGTGTTAGTGTAGAAGCACGATTCAGAAAAACCTCATTAGGGTCGCTGCAGACTTGTTTAGCATGTTAGTACTAGATATTTGAAGCCTCTTCATGGGGTCAGATATTACCTTAAAAGCCTATGCCTATGAAGTTCATTCGAGTCCCAGCTGATACCCTAATAAGTGAGACCTTTATGTTCGTATTCAACACAAAGAGGCGTGTATAGGCAGATGACCAACAAGCTTCCACAACACATGTTGAGAACAATCATACCTACACAACAGATGGTCCGGAACTGAAGTGCGAGAGGAATAGAGAAACTAACGGTAATAAAATATCATTCTAAATGCTGATATATATACTGAGGGTGGCACCTGCATATAACTAGAAGCATGCTAAATGCACTAGTCTAAATCTCTACTGGAGTTCAACAGAAAAAGTCAATTGAAAAATCTACAGCCAGTGTGCAGACAGAAATCAAAGCCTACCAAGCTGACATGATTTTAGCTATGGTCTTTACTACAACATAGAATTACAAACTGGGTTAACTCGGTCCAGCCCTCCATAACTACCTTTAAATAACAATGACTTACTTCCATGGAATGGGCAACATTCCAGGTTGATTGTTGTTATTGCAGGCTCCCATACTCTGGTTCATTGGGCTTCCAGCCCCACCTGAGGTTTCACTGGGGGTTCCACGTGATTGCGGGCTGCTCTGCCCTGTTATTGCCATCCCGGGAATCAGTTTTGATGGCTCCATCTGATGATTTGTCCTATCCTCCGCCATGAAACTGCCAACCACCACCTGTAAGGAGCATGTGTACCGAAATATAAAACCAACCAAAAGGGGAACGAGAAACAAGTCACTACTCATACTCGAGGTATTAAATCTGTGCCACAGAAAAGGAAGGTTATATATATCCCATATTTCCTAAATTTTAACCAGTGTCCTGCAAAAACAACCTCAAGACCGGTGAGCAAAAAAATAGCATAGTATATCAACTCAAAAGGATATATGACTGGAAAGATGGTTCTATAATTATGACACAACACAAAATGTCATCCAAGGATATACAATGTAAAACTAATAAAATAGATTTTGTGGAAAGCACAAACTTTATAGCTTGAAATCGCTCATCGCTTTAACTGATAAGTATCATTCTTTTACCCACTGCAATAGTGTACTTAGATTCCAAACTTCGATACAGAAATTGACTTGTGCCAGTGTGAACCGAAAAAGTATTAAAAAAAACAACCAGAAGGGGAAAGGGATTCAAGATGGCCCAGATTCAATGTTATATGTGTATTATGCAGCAAAAAAAATCCTTTTGCCTCAAAAATGTAAGATTTTATACCAATATTTCCCATTTATTAACCACTCTTCTATGAGACAATCTCAAGACTGGGTTCGTAACTAGGCATAGCCTACATAATATGTAAATGGAAAAATGACCCAAGATAATCTGAACTTCAAAAATACCAATTCGTATACAAACTATTGCATAATCAAATATTTCCGGTCAAAATTCCAGCAAAACAAATGATTTAAAAACCAAGGGACAAAATTGACTAAAATATAATCAATACAATATTCAGGCTTAATTCAAGTGTTTGTATATGGATATTATAGATTTAAAATCATATTATGCTTAGCATAATGAACTTCAAACAAATCAATTCAATTTCTTGTATTTGGGCATTCGGGTGCAAGAATCCTAAATTCAAAATTGAATCCAATTTACTTCAAATTGATCCACGACAACATCATACAATCTATGAACAACCCTATTTTAAGCAAAGTCCCATCAGTTCATGACTAAAAAACAAACGAAATTCAAACGACCCCAACATACAAAGATCAATGAAGATGTGAAAAGGGAACAAAAATTCCAAATTAGAACAATCCAGATTCGAGACTTATACATGAAACATTCATTCTGTTAAATCAAAAGCAAAACTCCACATTTGAGAATTAAAAGCTAGACCAAATTTCATGGGAAACAACCTTCACGAACACACAAAATTAAACAAGGAACAAAGATTTTTCTTAATTTAGAGTTTACATCTACATGGTTATTATTATAAATTTAGTCCCTTTTTCAGTTGCAAAATCACCACTTTGACCAGAATTTAGCTGGAAATGTTGGCCATATCAAAAATGGTCTATTAGGTCATAGTTTGTTATTTATTATTATTTTTCCTTGAATTCCTTCATAGAAAAACTTCTGTTTAGAACATTTATCACGCAATTGCACCTATTAACGTTAGGTCATTTTTATTTGTTTTATAAAATTTCAAACTGGAGTCGACATAACTTCATTTATTCAATGGTTGGAGTTGAAGATGTAGGACAATTCTCATAGCAAGAGGTTGGACGTACGAGCCTTCAAAGCGACGTTTTTGTTGTGAATGAATATAAAAGAAATTACTAAATATGTTTCTATCATGTTGGTTCATTTATTTTCTAGTTACAATATTGTCACCATAAGTTCATTCGTTTGTCTAACAGGAACAGAAAATTGTCCCATATTTTTGCTAATATCAACTTGATTAATTTATGATGATTGTCTTTTAAAGAGACAAAAATATGCCATTATCAATCTACTAGGATTTTTGTTGTAAGTTCACCAATGCCAATTATATGCTTTTAATCTATCTTTATTGTTCAAAATTTGTGTGTAATGTACTACCTTTTCAACAATATGCCTCAGCAACCATATATATTTTTATAAATGTAAGAGAGAGAAAATGCTAACAAAAATATCAAAACACCGTAATTAGTTATGTTAAACAATAATTTCTTTCCTTCATTTTTTACATTGAAAATTTATACTTTTCGTAGAGGTCAATATTATATCAACATAGAAGGAATGTTGCATTCAACATCAATTTTTATACAAGAAGTATTCCATTAATTTATTTTAAATTTATATATAACAAATTGTACACGAGTTAGGATACACAAATCTCTTAGTGACAGCAAATATAAGATAAAAAGTATGTTTCGTTCACAGCACAATATGCTTGTTAAATTATATAATTGGATTCATTGGGCTTGCCTGTATGGGAGTAGTATAAAATTGGGCGTACCTGAACTGGGCTTGCAGCAGTTAATAGACCAGCTACCCCACCTCCTAGAACACAACCATCAGGCCCAGCTAGCGACACACTCAGCCCACCTATCCTGCTTCGCTGCCCTGCATTCTCTGAAAGCATGAATGAGCCTGAAAGCGAGAGGATTTCGTAGCGGCCCTACATTACATAGATGTATAGATAAGTACGCAACGAATGATGTTGCATTTAACATCTTAATGTTTCACACCGTGATCGGTGATCAAATTGTCTCAAGTCAAAATTCCTGGCACATGATTAATTTTCAAGTGAAAAGATTTAACTTTGTGCAGAGGTTGATATTATATACAGAGGAAGAATGTGGCATTTAACATCACGTTTTACATAAGTTGTATTTAAACTAATTATTAATTACGTTATGTAACATAATATAAGCAAGGGAAAGAAAGATACTTAAAATCTCTTAACAATAGCACAACTAATTTAAGAGTAATATTTCAAACACAACCACTTCAATCAATTTTTTTATCAATGAAATTTTCAGACTCTAATGCACTAACATAACGGAATTCGCGTTTAACTCTAAATAAAATGTCCCGGCTTGAAGTTAAACATTTAGTATCATACTATCATTGACTGGAAGATGTAATATTAATTACAACAGTTTAGTCATTAACCTCGTAAGTCACAGTCCCGCCTGACATGGCAGCTTGGCGAAGGGTAACATTTGATATGGCACCATTTGCTGACAAAATGCAAACAGCCCGTGGACCAGTCCGAGAAAATGACATGATTCTTGAAGCCACATCCTGTGAAGACATTTGGTTGAGCATCTTCAATTAATGAGAAAAATATTATCACAAGTTTTGTATTGAATCAACCCTACTTAGATTCTGACTCTATGACACAAGATGCGATCTTTCTCTTAGTTATTTTGTTTCTCCAGGAGCATCGGATCGATTAGGAATGTAGAAAACTCATAAAAAGTGTTGTGTCCTCAAACTCAAATGTTTTTTTTTATCTTCAACGTTACGGTTTCAATTTCCTTTCCCTACTCTAATCAATCAGAAAGAGATGAATTATCATGGTAGTAGGACTAGTAGCTGTAACTACTTCCTTAGACTATAAGAAAGTATTCCACATCATATTGATCAAAACTTTAGTTAGAGGTATAATGGAGGAATAAAGAGCATACTAAAGCCTCTTCTAATATGACATTGAGATTTATACATGAAAATTATCAATTGTTGCTTTTGTTACAATAATTCAGTCCTATAATTCTCTACCATGCATTAGCCATGTATTATTGTAACAAACATGGCTTGAAGAGGTTTTGTAAATGGAAATGTTCAGAGAATAAACAAAAACTTCTTGCTAGCACTTCAACTTGATGTTGCGTATATAATTATTCCCTTAGACAGAAAAAGATGTATTATTCAATTTGTTTTCCACAATAAGTTTGATCTTATAACATCATGTAGTGAGCAGGAAATTAGATGGGTAAAAAAAAAAATGGACGATTTAAGGTACGGTGATTTCCTTTCATGGACGAATGATTTTACCATTCACTCAAACAAGGAAAAACCACAATGACAAAGCATGAAGCAGTAGTTTAAAACACGGCTACATGAAAATGGATAAAACTAGAGCGGACTACCCACACTAAGTCCAAATCAAATGTATTCCAATTCAGTCTGTTCCTACAAGTTTCCCGTCAGAAATGGATTGGACAGATCTGTATTATCACAGAATACTATATACATATATCAAGAAAGGAAGTAGATCATTTCATTGGCCCATGCTACCCATATATTTCGTCTTAGTGTAACCGTATTTCTCCTGCTTTTCATAACTGAACCCCAATCTATTCCCCTTTCAATTTTTTTGCTACGGACCCCTATACAAGATCTTCTAATTTGGATAAAATTTGACTTTAGTGTGAAAAAGATGGTTTACCTATAACAAAGAACACTAAAAGGCAGAATACATTCTGGTCAGTCAACAGCAGGATGTGGTTCGCTGTGTACTTAACAGTGGTAAGGAGTTCAACGCAGGGGTGTGCTAATAGACAATTCCTGCAAATAAGGGTGACAACAGTTGTTGGAACGGTTCTTTCAAATTTCGGATTATATATATTTCAGAGAGAGTGATTGTAAAATCGTTCCACATTCGTGATTAATGTTTGGTTTTATTTGAATGACCTTTCTTATTTGTGATGTTCAAACCTATGGTATGGCCAAAAACTACCATCTTGGTATTCAACTTGGGATGTGCACTTGAGCTATGTAGGATCTGGGAGTGGTTGTTGATAATAGGCGACTGTCGGCATTCGGTTGTTTAGCTGTATTGGAAAGTCGGGTTGAGCAACTAAAGAAACTATTTATAAAGGATGCCTAGCAAGGGAGGGAAATGAAATCAATCTAGGTGGTTTGAATCTGATTCAAACAGAAGACATGAGGTCCACTATGAAAACAACTAGTAACACTTTTTTAAATTTGGGCGGTTCTCAAATGTGGTCTAATTCAGTTTTAAGTTGATTAACAACCCTTATGCTAAGAATAACAACTGAAATGGACTTATTTATCCTAGCAGAATCATGCCACATTAGAGGATTAAAGCAGATAATGCACCCTAAAAAGGAGATAAAAACCCCGTGGATTGTCATGTTTTCTCATCTCCAAAAGATGTTATAACTATGAGCCTGTATCAGAATGAAGAAACTTGTTCTTACCACTCCAGTAAGAATGAAGGCTATATATTATGTCTCAGACAACAGGAATACCAAACAAGAAAGAAAGGTCCATGACTTTAGAGGTATGGGCAACCCCTAAAATCTAACATTATTGTATGATGGTAGCAAATTAAGCAGCATTCAGTATCAAACGAAGTAAAGGAATATCTGAGAGCGATTGCAAGAGAAAATTTAGAATTGAGTGAGGAAACCTCTCCAGCTTTGACAGTAATGACATGTGGAGTAAAGCCGATTCCTGTAGATCCTGCGAACAAAATTTAGTGTAAGAAAAATGGTTGTCAATCTGTTCAATTGATGAAGTTATGAGAAAGTTGAGGCATTCATTCTGCTCCATCAGTGTAAGGGAAAAAACTATAATGGTGAACAACATATTTACAATTTGAAAGATATTGTTAATTCAAGAATCTGGATAAAACAGTGTTTGTCATTACGTAAGCTAAGGACTAGCATGATGGCCCTTTAGGTTTGGTTAAAATCCAAAGAGTGGGAAATAATAGATAAGGAGTCAAGTACCAGAGGTGAAGGACGACAATGAAAATAGAAAACACTGCCAGATGTAAAGAATGATCAGGACTAATGTAAAATTCAACCCTACTTCCAATGTAGAAGTTCATTATTTATCAATACTTCTTCAGTCTACATTGGGAATGTGGTTTCGTTTGGTCCTTCGATGTTATTTAGTAGATTGTTTTGTCTTTTTGAGATAAAAGGGACCATGAACGATTAAGTATAAATTCTAAGCTCCGTATTTTGCAAACAAACTGATTACAAGAGAACTAAGTCTACTAACTCATAGTTGAGGGCTTGATGTTAGGGAAAGGACAAGTTACAGAGATAAAGAAATTATAACCAAATAATTGTTTGAACAGAAACACAAGTTCAAATCTGACACCAACTATTTTAAAAAAGATAGAAAAGGATCATGGAACGTGGGAGAATATTGAATAAATATGAGAAGATTTCAAATAAAAAAATGAAAGCAAACAAATTAATGTATATAAATAATCGATTACCAAGATTGTTTTGCTGGTGATGCTTCTTGCTAGAACCAGGAAGTCTTCCTCTAGTCTTCTTCATCGAGGACGAAGAAGAATGTGGAGGAGCTGACGCCGGAGCTTGCGAAGGAGAAAACTGAAGAGAACCACCACTACCGGAAAATCCCCCTCCTCCTCCGACTACTGGTGTTGCGTTAGCGTTAGGAGGAGACAAAGAGGTGGGCATTGGGATGGCACCTGGCCCATACTTACGAGGCCGACCTCTCTTCCTTTTCAAAGTCATCGGCGTCGTCATGCCGGTGTCAGCACTTCCGTCAGCAGCCTGGAGGTAAACAGGTGCAGAAATGACGGGAACTGGCTTGTAGACAGGAGAAGGTCCGTCGCCGCTGTAAGCGAGATGCATGTTAGGAATTCCGATGCCAGTGTTCATTAGTGCACCTGTCTCAGGGCCTGACATGTTTACTCTTCTTCCTTCTGATCACCGATGCCGGAAAAATTACAAAGCAGTCAAATTCATCCAAAATATACATACAGTAACACAGTTAAACAAATGCAGTATAATATACTGTCAAAAGTTCTAAAATACTGCAAAATAAGCCAAAATCCTCCATTCCTGAGCTTCAAAATTGATTAACAGTAAAATCTAAGAATTACAATGACGGTTCAATACAATTTCGACATAATTTTCCAACTACTTTGTAGATCATACACTAGTAGCGTAATTGGAACTCGAAAAAAAGAAAAGCATTCGAACAAACAATACTTAACTATTTTTTTATTGCAGAAATCTTTTGTGCAACCACGAAAAATCAAAATTGTAGGGAAAAATAAAATGCGAGTTGAGAAATATGCAGAAAAATCAGAAAGTGATTACATAAAAATAGCGAAAACGCAGGCAAGGGAAAATGAAATTCGAAGAGGAGAATGGGAGGAGGCAAGAATTTATCTAGGGTTTTCCAAGGAAAAGGAAAGGGGAGATGTTGAGTGAGGAGCCTTTGATATAAATTTTGGGAAATATCCGTATTTACTTAATTTGTTATATTTTATTTTTAATTGTTTTGTCAAATAAAATATCGGGTTTTCTCCATTTCCTTTTTTTCCGCGATTTTTACCCTGTGCTGTAGATTTCCCCTTATCTTGTTTTTTTCCTTTTATAAAAATATTAAATTTCATGAATCCCTATCTATAAATGATTTGACTGCCTCATAATTTTTACGTAAAAATCTAAATTATTGAATTTGATTTTATTGTTTTACTTAAAAAATTTTAGTGTGAAAAATATTTTTAAAATAATTTAAAATTTTTCGGATAATCTTTATTTTACCTAATAAATTTTAACATAAAAATCTAAATTGTTTTTTTTACGTTTTACTTAGCAAATAAATCTGATTTTTTCAAGACGGAATAGTCCGAATAATATACTCGAAAAATTAGACCGATTAATGGTTCATAATCAAATTATCGAATGGTATCCAAATTTTAAAACGAAAAACCACCCATTTACCATGTCGGACTATTGTCTAATTTCTTTGGAGCTGTAGGGAACGGAAAGTTATACTCCACACCCATTTAAATTCGAAATGATGTGGACCAAACGGAAATCCTTTGAAAATATTGTAAAACAAACTTGGCGATCCAATTTCACCGGAAATGAAATGTTTAAACTCACAAAAAAAAAAAATTCAACTTCTTAAAACAAAGGCAATAGAGTGGAGCAAAACTTACTTCGGTAATATCTTGAAACAATTAAAGGAGGTTGAGACGAAACTAAAGGAAATTCAATGCATACCTCCCGACAATGCGAACCAAAATATTGAAGCCATCCAAAAAATTTTCCTTAATAAACAAAACCGACTTCTATCTTTCCACCAAAGATATTGGAGACAAAGATCAAAGAATACGGACCTTAAAAATATTGACACAAATTCCAAATACTTCTACCGTATCGCTACTATAAGAAGAAATCGAAAACAAATAAAGGAGTTCACAACCAACATGGGATCTATACTAACTTTTGAGTCTGAAATTCGACTAGAAATTAAAAAAGAGTTCCAATGTAAATTCGCCAAAACCCCAATAAACCAACCGCTCCTTGACAAGAAAATCCAACTCATCAAAACCAAAGCCAGCCATGAGGATAATCTGCACCTAACTAAACCCCCCTCTAATGAAGAAATTTGAAATGCCATCTTTGATATTGGAAGTGATAAATCACCAGGACCCGACGGTATGCCTGCTGGTTTCTATCAAAAATATTGGCATATAGTAGGTACGGACGTCTCAAAAGCGGTAAAAATTTTCTTTAGGAGCGGAAAAATGCTTAAACAAATCAACAGTACTTCTATAACCATGATTTCCAAAACGGATAACCCCTCAACAATTAACCACTTTAGACCATTAAGTCTTTGCTCTACAATTTACAAAATTATTGCTAAAATAATCACGAATAAATGGAGTCCATCATGCCTAGACTCATCCACCCCCTACAAGGAGCGTTTGTGGCCAAGATGTAACACCCCAAATCCGCGGAACTCGGGATGCTACGGGCGAGACCTCACAATGGGTCCCGACCCTTAGCTTGACAACAATTTCACCGGACCTTTCCAACAAGGCACAAATAAAGGCAAAACTCAAAACGTTTTTAATGTATGCGAAAACCGAAATATAAAGAAATACAAAGTGGAAACTCAGCCGAGTCCTCAAAACGACATAACTCCGATGCGGAAAACTGAATCGTACAATAACATCCACAAACTAACGATATGAAACATAACCCAAAAACACCCCGTCCTATAATGTACGGAGACCCCGGCTGTCCACTCCTCCACCTCACTCGGCGGCATCCCTAACCTGCAAGTCATTTACACAAACGGTTTAAAACCGTTAGCTAATATTCGAAGCATTAGAAAAGGGGTGAAGGCACAAACACACGGATATCACATACATCACATACAAACTCCAAAACACACAAGTTCGGTTTATTATCTTTTTATCATTAAGTCGTATCCCGTTCTAATTCAACTTAGGTTTGTGACACGAGAACCATTGTGGTCTCGCCTCGGTCCCCACTTACCGGCAAAGAATGGTACGGATGCATCCCACCATCTAACCCGCCGGGCTAGTCGCCGAGAACCTCCTAGACTTCACGCAGAGCTAGGCAGATTGTCACCGCCCGTTATCATACACTTGGGCCAAAATATATAAGGTCGGTGGTCCTATTTACCGGTTTAGTTGTTTATAACATAAACAATAATACAAGCACACACCACCAACACACATCAATGCTAATACATAAAATACGAGCTAAGTAAGTCCGGAGACTTACCTCGTCACCACACTCTTGCTTCCTTAAGGAGGAAGCCCACAACCTGCTCACAAGAGATATGCATATCAATACATACTCACTCTCAAGAAGTCTTAGACTTCACTCTAGTGATCTAAGCAAGATCACCTAACCCTCAAGCTAGGAATGCATCCTAGGTCCCAAGTACTCACCACACTCTCCACACATGAAAGCAGCTCACAACAGTTTATAACCTCACAAGATATTAATCATCAACCAAGGAGGTACAAACTAGCCTAGAAGGTCCATCATGCTCACATGCTCATATCCAACAATTACATCGAGTCTTAGGGGCTTCTAGGTTCACAACCACTAAGTGTCATCTCAAACTACTCTAGATCCATCCTAGGCATGCTATTAACATGATTCAACAACAATACTAAGGAAGGAACGAAGAGGAAGGGAGATGAGAAGCCTGCTGTTGAAGAAACCGCAGCCGCGGAGTCAGCTGGCGCCCCCTGCGGAATACAGAAGCCGCCCCCGTGGAACTAGGAGCCGCCCCTGCGCCTTGCTGCCGCCCTGGAGTCGCGTGTCTGGCGCCGCCCCTGCGGCCGTGCCGAGCCGCACCCGCGGCCGTGCTGAGCCGCCCCTGTGGCTGGCCGCTCCCGCGGTCGTGAAGATCCGCCCCCGTGGGTTCTATGCAGAATGTCATCTTCTTCGTTTTCGATCGTGGATCCTTGGCTCCAAAGTCCTTTTTTTCTTGCTGGATCTTCTCCAAACACCCACCTCTGGTCTTAGACTCCTCTCCACGACCTAATCGAGCTAAGAACCTATGCATGCAAAGATTTGAGCAAAAACTCCTCAAGATCTTCATCCATGGCCATGGATGAAGGAGGGAACAAGAATGGGGAGAATCAGTAAAGAAGAGAGGGGAGGGAGAGGAAGGAGCTTACCAACACGTTTATTGCGTTAATCCCGAAGGTTTATTGCGTTAATCACACGTTTATTGCATTAATCCCGAAGGTTGATAACCCTACAACTACGGCCAACTATAGACCTATTAGCCTATGCTCTACAGTCTACAAAATCATAATCAAAGTCTTAGCAGGCCGGCTAAGTTCGGTCCTGCCTAAACAAATTCATCCATTACAAAGCGCTTTTACTAAAAATAAGGCAATCCATGATAATATCCTTATAGTCTACAAAAATATTCACGGGTTTAGATCAAAAAAAGGAAAAGAAGGGTATATGGCCATTAAATTGGACATCGAAAAAGCATATGATAAACTAGAATGGAAGTTCCTCAAATTGGTACTACAAAAATTCGGGTTTTGTGAGAAATTTAGAAACTGGATTAACGAATGCGTAACAACTGTCTCGTATTCTTTGTTGATAAATGATTCACCGACAGCCCTATTTTATCCGCAAAGAGGTCTCCGTCAATGAGATCCACTATCCCCGCTCCTCTTTAACCTAGGAGCTGAAATCTTAGCAAGAAATATACAGAAAATAAGTGGAGAAAACTCACGCTCAATTGGCTTTCCCATAACAAAAAACGGGTCATCAATCCCGTTCTTAGCCTTTGCAGATGATATCATCATTTTCACTAAGGCGACGACCGATGCAAGCAACAAAATCTTGTCGGTTTTGAATGACTACTGTGAGACTTTTGGGCAAGTAATAAACTATCACAAATCCGCCTTCCAAACATCAAATAATGTAGACCCCGCAAGCAAAAGAAGAATAGAAGCTCAACTTGGGATATCCTCATCCACAAATTTAGAGCAATATTTAGGTTACCCTATCATAAATGGAAGGGTCAACAAAGATATTTTCAACTCAGTCATCCAAAAATCAAGACAACAACTCTCGAAATGAAAAGCTTCATCTCTCTTACAAGAGGGACGAACAACCCTAATTAAAGCAAACCTTAACGCAAAACCAAGTTACCTAATGCAGGCTTTTATGTTACCTGCAAACATTCACAATGAACTAGACAAAATCAATAGAAATTTCTTCTGGAATAAAGGACCAAACTACCACCCATTAATTAGTTAGGATAAAATATGTAAACCAAAATCCCTAGGCGGTACTGGCATAAGAATGGCCGAGGATATGAATAAGGCACTACAAATGAAACTCCTCTGGAAAATTATGGCAGAACCAGAAAACATATGGGTCAAAGTTATAGAAGAGAAATATCTCTGTGGGCAAAACCTATGGAATTACGAGTGTGGAAAAAATACATCTTGGCAATGGAAGAAATTGACCAAATTGAAAGAGGAATTTAATAAAGGCCTACGCTGGAGAGTAGGGGATGGAAGCACAATCAAGTTCTGGGAAGACCGATGGTTAATGGATGAACCCCTGTATACAGTAGTGTCTGACCAAACCCTAATTAGAACATCGGATAAGGTAGATACCTTTATCTCGGATAAAGGAGTATAACCTCCCAATTAGTGTCTGACCAAACCCTAATTAGTGTCTAACCAAACCCTAATTAGAACAACGCCTTGATCAACTTGAAGACATTCTTCAAGTAAACATCATTAATAAGATAAATGAGTATAACCTCCCAACAAACGGCATAAGAGATAAGATTTATTGGTCAACAAACGACGACGGGTGGTATTCCACCAAATCTGCAATAAACATGATCCAAAGGAGAAAGTTTGGGGTATCGGAAGACAAAACATGGATTGGGGCATGAGCATCATGCCGAAAGTCCAAAACTTCCTATGGAAAATGGCTCTAAATGGTCTCCCAACCAAAGAAAATCTTAATAAACAAAAAATTCCGGTAGTCATGCACTGCGTATTTTGCAATCACCATACAGAAAGCGCCAAACATCTTTTTTTTTAGTGTCAATGCACTCACCAGACCCTGGATAATACCAAAATATCAACCATACTCAAGGATATTGACACTTATAATCAATCCACTTATGAGACACTCTTAGTATTGAAGGATAAAACCTCATCTCAAGAACTTAGACAAGTGGCAATGATTTGGTGGAATATCTGGCTGGATAGAAATCAAATAATCTTTAACAATAAAAGACCAACACAAAACCTAAATCAAATTGCACTAAAACAAATTGAAGATTGGGAACAAGCAAATAATAAATAATTAACTGAGAGTAAAATAAATAAAAAAACAAAGAAGGAAGACCAAGAATATCAGCTGGCAACAACCAAAAGTAAATTTCGTTAAGCTTAACTTTGACGCAACATCTGACAACAACAACCAATTCGCATTTGGTTTCATCATTCGAGATAACCACAACCTTCGTTTGGCCCATGGAAAAGGAAAATGTCATGGAGATTCAGTTCTAGAGGCAGAAGCATTTGCTCTGCAGGAAGGCCTACAAAAGGCTAAACAGTTAGGAGTGTCAGCTATTGAGATCGAGGAAGACAACTTGATGCTGATCAATTCGATCAACCACGCTTGGAAACCCCCGTGGGAGACGGACATGATCATTTCAGACATTTCCGCAAGCATCTCAGGCTTTTCTCAAGCAAGCACCACACACATCTTCAGGGAAATCAACACGGTAGCGGACAAGCTCGCAAAACACGGACTTTCTGCCACTGAAGACCAAGACGATCTCTGTAAAGTCCGGAAAATTTAAAAATAAAAATATAACAATGATCGAGAATTTTAGAAATAAATTAGCGTTTTATTCTCGTTCCGTAAATTATTCCACGGAAATATTCGGAATTTATTTCCGACCGTAACGCCCGTTACGGAATTATTTTTCGGGATCCGATCCCGATCTTATTTCTTTCTTCCCTCTTCTCTTTTCCACGTGGGCACGCTGGGCCCACCACGCTGGAAAGCCAGCCGAACCCTTCTTTCTCCACTGTTTCACGCCAGCTTCTGTGCCCCCAGCTACGCCTGCTCCTGCCGCCCAGCTACCGACCCCTCGTTCACGCCGTTCTCTTGTCTCGACCCTGCAGACTCCACCCTCACCCTGTAGGCTCCATCTCTCTCACTCTCAGCTCCTCACGTAGCCTCTCCTCTCCCCTCCTCTCCTCTTCTCTCTCTCTCGAGGCACTCTGCAACGCCTCCTCTGTCATCGCTGTGCCCAGCTGAAGCCGCGCCACCATCGCCAGCGCCGCAGGAGAAGCCAGGGAACCACCATCCTCCCTCGGCACCTCTAATTCCCTGCACCACCATCTCTCTCTCCTGCGCGAGCCTCCACCACGGCTGCTTGAGCGAGCCCGTCTCTAGAGTGAGCCGCCCGCTGCTGCTGTCTTGCCCCGCCACCACCTACGCCGTCCACTGCTGCCTTGCCCCGCCACCACCTACGCCGCCCACTGCCCTTGCCACGCCGAAGCCGCCACGGAAGAAGCTGCTGCACCTGCCGAGCATCTCGGTCGAGCCACGGGCTGCATCTCGGACGAGCCACGGGCAGAATCTCGGTCGAGCCACGGGCAGCATCTCGGTCGAGCCACGGGCTGTCCAGGCCGGAGCTGCACCGAGCCTCCCTGCTGCCGCCGCGAGCCGGAACAGCTTTGCGGCTGTTGGAATTCGAGCCCGGATCTCGAGTTTTCCCCGTGTGCGAATCCCTGACTTCGGACCTCGTTTCGGTACGTTTTAATCACTTTCAACGGTTGATTTTCGGATATATTGTAGATGACATAGCAGTTTATAACATGTTAAAATTCTAGGACGATCCAACGGTTGGATCAATAGCTATGACCTTGGAAAGTTAGAAGAAAATCGGTTTCCTAGAACTCGCATGTTAGGATTGAGACCTTGATGTTTTTGTGCGGTTTAGTTGTTGTGGATTTGGGAAGTACTGATGCTTCCCGTATGTTGTAGTCATGGCCTAGTATGCCAAGTAGTGGCTTGGGAAATCTTAGGAAAACGTAATAGACGTGCTAGACCCCGTGGACGTTTATAAGAGTTGAGTTACGAGCATGATAGATTCTAGGATGTGATTCTGGAATGGGAATCAAATGATCTTGTATAGGTCATTTGTGTAGAAGTCTTAGACTTCTCGAGTTGAGCGGATCTTTACGAGTACCTTGTTGTGAACAGGTTGTGTACTCCTTCCCAAGGGAAGGGAGAGCGTTTGTGAGATAGCATTTGGGACGAGGTAAGTCCCCGGACTTACTTAGCGAGTATTTTACGTATTAGCATGATGCGTGTTGGGTGGTGTTTGTTTAAATATATGTTATAATTATGAAACCGGTAAATAGGACCACCGACCATGTAATATTGTTTGGCCCAAGTGTATGATAACGGGCGGTGACAATACTGCCTAGCCCGGCATGGATCTAGCGGATTCTCGGCGACTTGCCCGGCGGGTTAGATGGACGGAGGCATCCGTGCCATTATTTGCCGGTGGGGGGGGGACCGAGGCGAGACCACAGTGGTTCTCGTGTCACAACCATAAGTTGAACTAGAACGGGATACGAGATAATAAATAAAGATAATAAACCGAACTTGCGTGCTTTATGTTTTGTGTTTTTATGTGTGTTTGTGCCTGCCCATTATTCTAAGGCTTAGAATGCTAGCTAACGGTTTTAAACCGTATATGTAGATGATTTGCAGGTTAGGGACGCCGCCGAGTAAGGTGGAGGAGTGGACAGCCGGGGTCCCCGTACATCTTAGGATGGGGTTATTTTGAGTCATGGTTTATGATATGGATGTTTTCGGATTTTAGTTTTGTACCGTATTACGTTGTTTTGAGGACTCGGCTGAGTTTCCCAGTTGTACTTTACTCTTCGTTTCCGCATACATTAAAAACGTATTTAAGTTTTCGCCTTTATTCTGTGCTATTGTTGAAAGGTCCAGTGAACTTGTTGTCAGGCTAAGGGTCGGGACCCATTGTGCGGTCTCACCCGTAGCGCCCCGAGTCCCGTAGATTTGGGGTGTTACAATCTCCCAGACGATGTGGTTGTACTCATCTGTAAGGATGTTGTAGGTCGGTCGGTGTCTAGACACTGACCCTCCTATTCTTCTTACCTTGTATCAAAAAATAATAATTGAGCTTGTTTTATTTAATTGTTTTGGGCTTTTAGGCTTGTTAGTTCAGCCCTTAGTTTGATCTTATCTCTTAAAGATTTGATCTTATCCTTTTTAGCTTGATCTTATCTCTTAAAGATTTGATCTTTTCTTTTTTAATTAGTTTGGGCTCGATATTAGATCCAGCCCATAGCCCATGTTAGTTGTAGTTTCACGCACCCTTAGCCTATATAAGGCATGGGTTGGACGTCTAATTGACTCACCCTTGAATGAAATTAAACCTAATACTTTTTAGTATTGTTCACTCTTCTCTCCTTAGTCTTCTCGTGGAATCGAGACATCTTTACTGTGCGGATTGGTGGAATCTCGTTCGCCCAGCAACTTGGACTGTTGTGAGTTGTGTCACTTGGATTGGCAAGTTGGTTCTCTCAATCATCTCCAGGTCACTTCTCGTGCTTTAGGGACAATCGCTCCCTTCTATGTGGGATTATAGCGGAAAGGCTTCTTCTTTCATTCCAAGTTATGTGTTAGGTTTCGGTTTCCCTAGTGTGCTCTTGGTTGTCTTAAGGGCTCGACCATATCTATCCTTCTATCGATCCTTCACAATCATCGGATCATTCATTCATCTTTTTATATCAAGTTTCCATCTTTTTTCCTTTTTTTCCATTCTAATCTCTGGTGTTGAAAGATCGGGCAACCTCATGGCTAACCCCGTATCAAATTGGTATCAGAGCAAAGGTTCATCAACACCATCTATACACACCTCATATCCACACAAAAAAATCGAGCATTCAAGATCCGTCAAGAAAGTTCTACACAAAAAGAGTCACTAGAGTAGGATCCGTAACGGTTAGTTCTACTATTCTCGTTATTTTTCTGCATTCAATTTCTTGAAAAGAAGGATTCTTTGTGACCTATTGTTAAATTTTCATACACTTTTTTCCAAAAGATTCGATATTTTTCTCGTATTGATCGAAATCTCACCCGCCCACCAAAAAACACATCCCGCCACCCAAAACCGTCACTTTAGCCTTGCCGGAGCCGTCGTTTCGCGGCTGCAGCCTCCGCCGCCAACCCCAACCCGAGGCTTCGGCCTCCACAACCCGGCCGCCACTTTCTTTCCCTTCGGCCTTGCTGCCGCCGCCGCCCACACCTAGCCTTGCGCCGCCCCACCGAGGCTTCGGCCTCCACACACCCGTCGCCACTTTCTTTTTTGGCCTAACCGGCGCCGCCATCCACGCCCGTTGTCCCTGCGCCGCCGCCAACTATGGCTTCGGCCTCCTTACCCGCGGTCTCCTCCGCCGCTGCTCCCACGCCGCAACATTCACCCGAGGCTTTGGCCCCCGTACGTATCTCGGTTCCCTAGCCCGAGATCAACCGAGCCAAGATGTCTATCTCCGGCCTCCGCCACCAACACACGCCGCCGCCGCCGCCGGCCGCCGTTCTTAAGCTGTCCTCGAAGCTCTCAGCCGCCGCCTCCTTAACCTTAACCCAATAGGGTTTGTTTGTTTGTGTAGTCTCGCAAGTTCGTAGTAAAAAAAAAAAGACGTTACTTGCGAGCTAAGTCATTCAGTTCTCCGCGGTTGTTCATATTGTATATATTATTGTTGATTGGTGCCCCTTTGATCTCAATTGTTATACCCCTTGGAGTTCCCTAAATGCAGAGCATCGTTTTTATCACTTTGTTCTCCCCTTTTCCCCTTAACCTTTTTTTTTCCTTCTTTTTCTCCCCTTCTTCTTTTCTTTTTCCCTTTTTCTTTTGTATTAAAATTTTCAAAAGGCCTCAACTTGTCTTTTCTATTTTGAGATTATTGCTTTGTTGGTTGAGAAAATTGCAGGCGAGTTTAGTTTTGCTTTTCTAGCTAGCACCACACAAAAGGCCGTTTCCCTTTGAGATCTAGATCGTTCACCTTGTTTTAACTTATGTCTGAACGCATTAACCTGTTGCTGCTTGAGACATCTTTCTTGTAGATTCACAGTGATCCTCGCAAACTGGCTAAGAGGAGTTGCGAAGCTTACGAGATAGGTTACTGAGCAAAACACTTGAAGAGGGTAGCTTAGGAGTTTTCTTAACTAACCTTAACGTGTTTGCTTGTTTTGAGTCATGTATGCTTCAGGAAGGGAGAACAAGTACGGGGTATCCGAAACTGCACTAGCTCGGTTTACGGAGAAACTAAATGCATGGGATGCATGTCATAAGAGAAATCAACCAAACGGATCGATGGGATATGTACATGCTTCAGAGAAAGGAGTTGACTATGGGGTTCCTAAACCCACTAACCTTAACAAGGACCGTGTGTACCTCAAGGATGAGCATGATCGATCAGATCGGATGCTCACTACTCTTGAAAAATGGCTATCAGCACAAGAGATGAAAGAGAATGTCGAGCAAGAACGTCAAGGGAGTAATCCTAACCCTTCTTACTTGAAAAAAGATCATGATGTTTAAATGCTATGAGAATTGAATATGTGCCACCAACTTTATCTAGCACTAGTCAAATTAGCAGTTTGTTCCAAACTAGAGTTCTAGTTAAAGATAGGATTGTTGGTTCGATTATAGATAAAGAAAGTCGTCATAATCTTGCTAGCATTGAGATGGTCAAGAAACTGCAACTTTCTACTTTAAACATCCTAATCCTTATAGGTTATCTGGCCTAAATAATTGGGATCTAGTCAAAGTAGACCATCAAGTTAAGGTCCACTTCGAGATAGGAGCTTATAAGGATACTATCTTATGTGATGGTGTTCCTATGCCTCAATGTCGTATCTTATTTGGTTCTCCGTGGATTCATGAGAGGAACGTGGAGCATATATAAATCACTAACAGATTTACTCTTACTTTTAGCGGAAAGCACACTGTTCTTAAACCCATGACTGCAGGTGATATTGCACAGGTGGCAGAGAAAAAACGACGTCAGGTGGAGGAAGAGGAAGCACGGAATAAAGAAAGGGAGCGAGCCAGTCAAACTCCTCAAACCTTTATTTCACCTCCTACAACACCTACGGATAGTCCATCCTCAGCGGGCGAAGATGAGAGGCAATTTAGAGCCGTGGAAGAGGAAATAACGAGCAGGGAGGAGGAGCAATCAAGCCAAATGTTGCCGACCCCTACTTCACCTCTCACAACACCTCTCACAACACCTCTTTGTAGTCCATCTTCATCATCCTCAGTGGAAAGGGTAATTGGGGTTACCGCAGCCCCAACAGGAAGTGATTCTAAACCTTCTTTCTCTAGATTAGACGAGCATGATCATAATGATAAGGAGTTAGTTGGTGATGAACCACATGAGTTAGAGGCTAGATTTGATAAAAAGCACATGATACATGGTGATTTAATTGCTCAAAAGTTTATTAGATCCTCTTGTGATCATATTATGCACTTTGTTGACTTTAGGGAACCTTTTAGGGAGCATGTTGATCTTATTTGTGACATCCGGAATTTTTATTCCGGACTTAGAGCGTTTTGTAGATCTTCCCGCGTTAGCGGCTCAGTTGCCCGCAGGCACGAGGTTCCGAGTGCCGGGATTTATTCCTAAATCCCGAGTCGACTCGTTTTTCCCTTTTTCCGCTTTCCGACCCCTCGTTCTTAGCTGAGGTGACAAGAGGTCATTTCCGACCCCTCGTTCCACGCTGAGGTGATAAGAGGTCAGCTGACCCCTTGATCCCCTCTCCTCTTTGGCAGCCTTGTCCCCTTCCTCTCTCACTCTTGACTTTCATTTCACGTTAGTCATTTTTCCTCTTTTCCTCTCTTCTCTCTCTTTGCTCTTCTTCCATTTTTTGAAGCTCTTGGATTGTGGACTGCAGTGGAGAGGATTCAGATCTGGTTTGGTAAGCTTCTTCCTCTCCCTCCCTTCTCTTCTTTATTGATTGTCCCTTTCTTTCCCCCTCTTTCATCCATGGCCATGGATGAAGCTCTTGAGAAGTTTTTTCCTCAAAATCCTTGCATGCATGTGTTCTTAGCTCGATTAGGTCGTGGAGAGGAGTCTAAGATCAGTGGTTGGTGGTTGGAGAAGACCCAACAAGGAGAGGGGGACATTGGAGCCAAGGATCCATAGTTGAAGACGAAGAAGACGAGCTTCTGCAGCGAAACCGCGGGGGCGGCTCACCACAACCGTAGGGGCTGCTCCAGACCACCGCAGGGGCGGCTCCAGGATGCCAGACCGCCGCAGGGGTGGCTCCTGCCACCGCAGGGGCGGTGCCTGCTCCATCAGAGGGCCGCAGGGGCGGCGCCAACGATACGCAGGGGCGGCGTCTGCTCCGCCGGGGCGCCAACTTGATTCCGCGGCTGCGTTTCTTTGACAGTAGGTTCCTCTCCTCCCTTCCCCTTCGTTCTTTCCTTAGTTTTGTAGTTGTATCATGTTAGTAGCATGGTTAGGATGGATCTAGAGTAGCTTGAGATGCCACTTAATGGTTGTGAACCTAGGAGCCCTTAAGGCTCGATGTAGTGGATGATTATGAGTATGTTGAGCATGATGGACCTTCTAGGCTAGCTTGTTCCTTATTGGCTGAGGTTTTAGATCATGTGAGGTTATAAACTGTTGTGAGTTGCTTTCATGTGTTGAGAGTGTGGTGAGTACCTTGGACCCTAGGATGCATTCCTAGCTTGAGGGTTATGTGATCTTGCTTAGATCACTAGAGTGAAGTCTAAGACTTCTTGAGCGTGAGCATGTGTTGATATGTATATCTTCTTGTGAGCAGGTTGTGTGCTTCCTCTCTAAGGAAGCGAGAGTGTTGTGAGTTGAGTGTGGTGATGAGGTAAGTCTCCGGACTTACTTAGCTCGTATTTTACGTATTAGCATCGATGTGTGTTGGTGTTGTGTTTTTGTATTATTGTTTATGTTATAAACAAACTAAACCGGTAAATAGGACCAACGACTTTATATTTTGGCCCAAGTGTATGATAACGGGCGGTGACATCATCTGCCTAGCTCTTGCGAGAGTCTAGGAGGTTCTCGGCGACTAGCCCGGGCGGGTAGACGGTCGGATGCATCAGTACCATTCCTTGCCGGTAAGTAGGGACCGAGGCGAGACCACGGTGGTTCTCGTGTCACAATCCTAAGTTGAATTAGAACGGGATATGACTTAATAATAAAAAGATAATAAACCGGACTTGTGTGTTTTGGAGTATGTATGTGTTATGTGATGTATATGTGTATGTGCCTTCACCTCTTTTCTAATGCTTCGAATATGAGCTAACGGTTTTAAACCGTTCATGTAGATGCCTTGCAGGTTAGGGACGCCGACAAGTGAGGTGGAGGAGTGGACAGCCGGGGTCTCCGTACATTATAGGACGGGGACGTTTTTGGGGTTATGTCTTGGTATCGTTGGATTATGTTGTACGGTTTTGGTTTTCTTATCGGAGTTGTGTCGTTTTGAGGACTCGACTGAGTTTCCACCTTGTATCTTTACATTTCAGTTTCTCGCATACATTATAAACGGTTTGAGTTTTGCCTTTATTTGTGCCTTGTTGGAAAGGTCCGGTGAAATTGTTGTCAGGCTAAGGGTCGGGACCCATTGTGAGGTCTCGCCCGTAGCATCCCGAGTCCCGCGGATTTGGGGTGTTACATTATTGTCTATCATGGAAGAAATGCCCCTATTAATGAGAGTATTAATGATGTTAAACTTCTTGTTGTATATACTAACTTTCAGAGGTTTAATATTGTGAATGCATTTCTTCTTAAGCATACCGATTCCATTTCACATCATAATGAGTATGCTGATTTTGTTGGATCCTGTTCTATGAATGTTGAACCCATTGAGCCTATTGATAACATTTCTGAGTTTTTGGGACATTTTAGCATGATTCTTTGTCATAAGGAGCCTATTGATGATGTTATACCTTTTGTTTCACATGCTGATTTTATTCAAGGTGTTGCTGAATTTTTAGATCCCTGTGTTGTGGATATCAATTCCACCATGTCCATTGCTGAGCATGTTGATTTACTTGAACCTATTAATATGCATGTTCATATGGATGAGTTTGTTGATCATTTATCTAGAAGAAGAGCCTTAGTTATTCCTCTTGATTGCATTATTGATAAACTTATCTATGGAGATGAGCATAAACTAGATGATGGTCTTGATCCTAATTGTGATGATGATCTTGAGTTATGTTATCCTAAGCATCACATGTCTATACAGCCCTTTTCCAGTTGATTGCATCTAGGAAGAAACATCCGCTTGTGGTTCATGTTGATGGAAATTCTCATGTATTGGAATTAGTTGGCTATGCTGATTTTTGGTCTCATGATTTCTCCTCTACTTTAAGTTTGCATTTTTAGGAGATTTGCATGTTGATAGACCTCTTGTAGGAAGGAGTGACTTCAGCGAAAAACAGCCCTTATGATCTACAAAGCGCCTATATCCTTTGTACTGGTTGTGCTTGATCGTTTTATGTATGCATGTGTTGTTGAATTTATTGATAGTATGTTTTTGAACAACATAATTTTCAGCACAAGTGCTAAACTCGTCAGGGAAGTTTTCTCACCCTCTTATTATGAGAACTTGAGTACATCTAATGATAATTTGGAATACAGTTGTAATGTTACTCTTGTTGTGATACTTGTAGGACTTTGGGGACGAGTAGGAGCACGGCTTGGAGCAGGAGCAAACGGATCTCACATTTGGATGCCACCATGGATCATTACTTGGAAGGACATCAAGGATTCGTGGACGAATCCTTTTCAAGAAAGGAAGGATGATGCCGGAGCATCTCAGGACCTAGCCCGAATGGAGATCATGAACATGGAAGCTAGGAAGCACGGAGTGTTGATCACTCTAAGGAGAATGAGAGGAAGAATTAAGGACATTCCTCAATTTGCGAAGGAGAATATTCATGGAAGTGAAGAGAAGACCATTTCCGGAGATACATTGAAGACCTTTGATTGGAGATGGGAGATGACATGCATGATCACGTATTCATGGGCAAGGAGGAGAGTTCGAGAGGTGTAAGAGCCTTAGTCTTTGGAGCCGTTTTGGCCTTAGCCTCCCCCACGGGCTTAGGGAGCCGCCCCTGCGGCTCGTGATGTTTTCCGCCCCTGCGGCTCAGGGAACCGCCCCTGCGGTTTCTTGCGGCTGCAGCCGGTTTTGTTGACCGGTCGGACTTGTGCTTTACCTTCTTTTCCTTACCTTCTTCTTACCTTGTTGAGCAAGGGTTTCATCTTCATTTCCTTTCCAGGTTCTCACGTCCTTCTTGCTTCTCCCTGTCTTCTTCTTGATCTTGTGCTTGGTTTCCTCTTGGTTTGGTTTGGAAGAGGTTTTGTGTGGCCTTGTTGAGGTTGATGTTGTATGATGTTGTTGCTGAGCTTGGGAGCTAGCTGAAGAGGTGTTGTGTTCATTCTCTTGCCTAGACCACAGTAGTGGTAAGCTCCATTCTTTTCTTCTTTCTCCTTTCTTGAATTCCTCTTCCATAGTTTAGGATTAGATGTATTGGATGTAGATTGATGTTGCAATGTGTGTATATATGCATATGTATGGTTGATGGTTGATGAAGACGTGATTCCATCACGTGAAGAGCCGAAGAGGAATCGCAGGATCACTTTCTGCATTGTCACCGCCCCCGCGTTCCAGTGAAGCCGCCCATGCGGAAGATTGTCACCGCACCCGCGCCCGGAAGCTGCCGCCCCTGCAACCACGGTCTCAGCACCTGCGTCGTGCCTGCGCTTGCCTGCGGTTTGCCTTGTTCCGCCCATGCGTCTTTCCGTTCCGCAGGTGCGTCTTGTACAGGATCTACTCAGAATAGTATGATCCTTTCCTTTCCTAGTATGAGCGGGTTAGTAGCATGCTAGGTATGTGTATGAGGATAGAATGATGAGGATTATGATATATTTGTATGCCGGTTATGGCTTTGAGGTTTAGTAGTTTATCGAGGTTTATAAGTGGGATATGATCCTTATGGATCCCTTGGGTCTAGGTGTTACCCCTTTGATGGATAGGAGTTTGATATCCTGTTATACCTTGTTATTAAGCAGTGTTGCCCTCCAGAGTGGAGTGGATCGTGTTTAGATTTGTTCTTGGTTGAGACTACTCCGAGGTTGAGGTAAGTCCATAGGACTTACTTAGCTACCATCCTTATATTGGATGTATGCATGAGTGGTGTGTGTTATATGCTTGATAGCATGTGAGATTATTATTACCTACCTATGGTCTAGTGATTACCCATTGTAGGGCCGTGATAACTTGCCCTTTCATCCCGTCGGGAGTCTGGGAGGTTCTCTGTAGGCATGCCAGACCTAGTAAACGGTTCGGACGCTCTCAATTCCCTTAGGGTTCACGGGGAGGTGTTCCAGGCACCATTCCAGCTGGCTATTGGACCCAGAGGCGAGGATTATATATTCCTCGTGTCACATATGTTCATATTGATATATATATGATTTGAGTGCTGAACTATTTATATAAAGATAATGAACTGGGTAAATATGTGATACCATGATGAGATGTTTATGATTTTATGATGTGTGTTTGTGCTTATGCTTTTCTATATATGTATGGTTAGCTAACGGTTTTATACCGTGTTGTAGATCCTTTGCAGGTTAGGAGAGCTGCAGAGTGATCCAGAGTGGGTGATCCGCTGAGGGCTCCGTACACGGGGTTATGTGAGGGTTTGGGTTTTTGTATGTACAGTATATACTTTGTTTGTACTCAGCGGTTCTTATGTAAACCTTTTGATATGTATATATACAGTTTGATGTTTTGTTTTAATATATCTGTGTCTTGTTGTAAGATCCAGTGAACTTGTTGTCAGGCTAGGGTCAGGATCCAATGTGAGATCCTAGGTCAGTAGCACCTCGAGTCCTACGGATTTGGGGTGTTACAAGAGACTTGCAAATCCCACGTGGAAAGGAGAATTTGCTTTGGACGTTTTTTTATGTCTAATTAGGCCTATTTTGTTGTTAAATAAGGCCTTAATTAGATCTATTATTTTCAACCCATATTTTAGACTCTTTTAAATAATTGGGCTTGTTTTATTTAATTATTTTGGGCTTTTAGGCTTGTTAGTTCATCCCTTAGTTTGATTTTATCTCTTAAAGATTTGATCTTATCCCTTTTAGCTTGATTTTATCTCTTAAATATTTGATATTTTCTTTTTAATTAGTTTGGGCTCGATATTAGATTCAACCCATGTTAGCTTTAGTTTCACGCACCCCTAGCCTATATAAGGCATGGGTTGGACGTCCAATTGACTCACCCTTGAATGAAATTATACCTGATACTTTTTAGTATTGTTCTCTCTTCTCTCCTTAGTCTTCTCGTGGAATCGAGACATCTTTACTTTGCGGATTGGTGGAATCTCGTTCGCCCATCAACGTGGACTGTTTTGAGTTGTGTCACTTGGATTGGCAAGTTGGTGCTCTCAATCATCTGTAGGTCACTTCTCGTGCTTTAGGGACAATCGCTCCCTTCTGTGTGGGATTATAGCGGAAAGGCTTCTTCTTTCATTCCAAGTTGTCTGTTAGGGCCTTAGTTTCCCTAGTGTGCTCTTGGTTGTGTTAAGGGCTCGACCAGATCTATCCTTCTATCGATCCTTCACAATCATCGGATCATTCATTCATCTTTTTTATTTCAAGTTTCCATCTTTTCCCCTTTTTCTTCCATCCTAAGTTCTGGTGTTGAAAGATTGGGAAACCTCACGGCTAACCCAGTATCATATTGGTTTCTCCGTATATAGACAAGCGTTGCTTATCCCGTACTTATCCTTTGCTGACGATATGATCATTTTCGCTAAGGCAAATATGGCTTCTTGCCAAGAACAAAGCAAATCCTGAAAATGTATTGCTCTATATCACGACAAAAAATCAACTTTCATAAATCGGCTTTCCAAACTACTAGGAACACAAGTGAAAATACTATTACCCAACTAAAAAATATTTTGGCTATGAGCCACACCACAAACCTTGACAAATATCTCGGTTGTCCTATTATTAATGGAAGAGTTACAAAAGAGACTTTTGGTGAAATTAACCTTAAATCAAAACAACAACTTCTAAAATGGAAAGCAAACTCTTTATCACAAGAAGGGAGGAATATTCTCATAAAACTTGGCGACTAAACCGACTTTTGTTATGAAAAGTTTTATGCTACCAAACCATAATTTGGATGAACTAGATAAAACATACAAAAAATTCTTTTAGAATAAAGGAGATCAACACAGACCTATCATCTCTTGGGATTCAATTTGTAAATCAAAAAAAAATGGCGGTCTGGGACTAAGGAAATCTATGATCACAAATAAAGCGTTACAAATAAAACTTTTATGGAAAATTTTTGCAGAACCAAACAACATTTGGGTTAAAATCATAAACGAAAAATACTTGAAAAACCAAAATATTCTCCACTACCAAAAGAAAGGATTAGTTTTGTGGCAATGGAACAACCTCATGAAACTTAAAATTGAATTCAAAAAAGGTACTATATGGCAGGTCGGAAATGGAAATACCATCAATTTCTGGCATAATAATTCGATAACAACGATACCACTCATAAAAATGGTTCAAAACACCAGTCAGATTAACACAAGTATCAAAGTTAGTCACTTTATCAACAACTCAAAAAATTGGGATACCAACAAAATTGATAGAAATCTACAAAATATCATCAACCCAGAAATTAGAGAAAAAATAAAAGAAACAATCATTCCCCAAAACGACCTTCAGGACATGTTATATTGGAGATGTAGTAAAAACGTTTGGTTCACTTCCGAAATGATTGAAAATGAATCTGGTTTCCAACCAACTAATTCTTGTGAATGGATTTGGAAACTTGATACCCAACCCAAATGATTGAAAATGAATCTGGTTTCCAACCAACTATGATTAAGGATAGTATAGATCCAGACTAAAAAAAATAGATTGGAAAAGATAAGGGAAAGAAGATCAAATGTTTTTGGAATATTTTTGGTTTGGTCTCAATTGAATGTCACTTTCAATCAAGAACAGTAGATCAAATAAAAGATAATTAAATATATGGAAAGAAATGGATTTCAAGGGTTCAAGATCATTGTTGATGGTATCTGGACTCATGATGATTTGTGAAGCATTGGTAAAAAAAGCAACAGGGATGAACGTTTCTACGGTGATGATCTATTACCGGGTAAGTCACAAGATCATCTAGCTCCAATCCTAACTACCTATTACCGGGTAAGTCTCAAGGTATCTAGGGTGAAAATTCAGTACAAACCGGATTATCTAACTAAGGATCAAGTAACCCCTTACCGGGTAAGTCTCGGGAATTACCAAAGCAATCAGACACATTCAATCCAATAAAGGTTTTCACCTCTCTGTGGTTAATTTACTTCTGTATCCAAGATGAATATCACCGTGTAGGTCTCAATTCCAACTAAGGTTGCTAGTTTAGAAGGTTCTAATCTAGATTCTGTCCCAACCAACCATTAGGCCGGATTTCAAGCAATTCTAAACCAATTACGATATACAATCTAATCCATCATAATCCAAGCCATAAACAAATCTCTATTCGCCTTGAAACCACAAAGATTCTAGCCAATAGTAATCATATCAAAATCTACAACTAATTCTAATTCTAAGGAAAACAAACAATTCATGAAAGGAAATAACAAAAGAGAAAGAAAGAACTCAACTTTTATGAATGAAAATCTGGCAATTGTAATAAATCTCTAATCCAACAATGTTTCCGAACTGAACTGAATGCAAAAGTCTGAACCTATAATCTAAACTACTAAGAACTAAGGAGATTGGTGAATAAGGGAGAACGGCAGGGTAGGAGACGGCTCCTCCCTCTCTAGGGTAAAATCTAACGCTCTAGGCAACTCTCAGCACGATGGAGCACGACCGCGCACACCTTTGAATGATTCCAGTGCTTCCTTTTATACACAAACCCTTGCCAAAAGACGTTGGGCCGATAAGGAAAAAGTCCGTAAATAAAATATCACGCTCAGGGAAGAATATCGGTTTGGATCTCGGTAGGATCTCGGTTTGATCGGGCCCGAGATTTTGGATATGACTTCGATTTCTTCAGCGTTTGGAAAATCTCGGTCAAAAATCTCGGCCGAGATAGGGACCGAGATTTTTCTCTGTTGTGTGATCTCGTCCAGAAACAAGGATCTCGGGCCGAGATTCAGGTCTAAGATGTTCCTATGTCGTCCTTCTTGCCTTTAGCCTGATTCCTTCGTCCTTTCCCGTGCACGTATGTGATAACATGATTTATCGACATGTTGCATTCATGCATTTAGTTAGATTTCCCCTTTTCGCATTCATGTTTTGGCCTTAGTTTGTGCCATTTATGCTTGTTTAGTTCTACTTTGCAAGAATAGATGTCTACACACGCTATTTGTGGCTTTGTAGGTGATTTGACACATTTTGGAGCTAAAACGACGTATTTGAGGATCAAGCCTCGAAGTAGATGCATTGGAGCGAGCGTACGTGCACGGGAAAGGGTGAGGAGTCGAGCTAAAGGCGAGAAGGAACGAAAAAGACGGAATCCCGGACCGAGATGGCCTGATCTCGGCCGAGATTCCATGATCTCGGACCGATATAGCCAAATCTCGGCCGAGATTCATGGATCATGGACCGAGATAGCCAAATCTAGGCCGAGATTCATGGATCATGGACCGAGATAGCCAAATCTCGGCCGAGATCCATGATCTCGGACCGAGATGGTCCGATCTCGGCCGAGATTTGTTGATCTCGGCCAAGATTTCCGAAGCCCTGCGATGCTGAACTTTCTGTTGTCAAATCTCGGTCCCGACTGGCCTGATCTCGGCCGAGATTTCTGCCTGAGATTTCTTGTTCGGCGATTTTATCTTATTTTTGGATCAGTTTTGGCCGAACCCGTCCTTTGAAAGGTTGTTGGCTATAAAAGGGAAGCTCTAGGTTATTTCTAAGGATCTGAATTAGTCCGATTTTAGTCTCTTTTTAGAGTTAGGTTACCTCATAGGGGGAGCCGTCTCCTTCCTTTCCCTTCTTCTTCTCCATTGTTCTTCATATGTTAGCTTCAAGATTCAGACTTTTGCATTGAGGTTTGTTTGGAATACCTTGTTGGATTCTAGATTTGTCAAGATTGCAAGTTTACATTTATTGAAGTTAAGTTCTTTTTATTCCCCTTTGTTATCTATTTACTTGTCTTTCTTTGATATGATTGTTATTGGCTAGAACTTTGTGGTTCCAAGGTTGATAGGGGTTTGTTTATGCCTTTCATTATGATGGATTAGATTGTGCTTTGTGTTGGCTTTGAATTGCTAGAAATCCTAATGGTTGGCTTGGACTTGAACCTAGTTAGAATCCTTCTAGCTAGTAACCTAAGTTGGAATTGAGACTTACCCGGTGATATTCCTTAATAGATACATGCGTGACTGTTCATAGGTAATAAAGGTTTATCCTTTATTGGTTGAATGTGCTTAGATTCCTTCCTAAGTAGGGTAATACCTGAGACATACCCGGTGATGGTTTACCTTTCCCTTAGTTTGTAGTCTGGTTTGTTTAGAATTTCCTACCTCTCTACCTTGAGACTTACCCGGTAATAGGTAGTTGGTTTGGAACTAGATAGTCTTGAGACTTACCCGGTAATAGACTGTCAGCCTAGAAACGTTCATCCCTGTAGCTTTTCTACCTTATATATTTATGAGTCTTCCTGAATCTATATGTTTAAACAATGATCTTGAACCCTTGTAGTCCATTTTCTTCCCTTTAGCTTTTCTACCTTATATATTTATGAGTCTTCCTGAATCTATATGTTTAAACAATGATCTTGAACCCCGGTAATAGGTAGTTGGTTTGGAACTAGATAGTCTTGAGACTTACCCGGTAATAGACTGTCAGCCTAGAAACGTTCATCCCTGTAGCTTTTCTACCTTATATATTTATGAGTCTTCCTGAATCTATATGTTTAAACAATGATCTTGAACCCTTGTAATCCATTTTCTTCCCTTTAGCTTGATTATCTTTGTTTTTCCTTTTTGTTTGTTTGTTTTGATTTTCAATCAATAGTGACAATTGATTGCAAATCTTTAAAACCCTTTTAAAACCTTTTTGATTTCTTTCCCTTATCTTTTTCAACCTCCTATCTTTAATTGAGATCTATTTTATATTGAATCATTGCTGCATTTTAATCCTCCCAGTGTTTGAGATCGACCCTGGAATACTTGTCCTACTTCGTACGATCCATACATTGTGGGTTCGTTGCTATTTAGGGAATTATTTTCAGGTTATAAATTTAAAACTATCCCTTCCTTGTTTTACTAACTTATAGGTCTTTATCATTATTGATAAAGGTTTATAGGGGTGTAAAATTAGCGAACAAGTTTTTGGCGCCGTTGTCGAGGAATGTGAAAGTTTAATTTGTTTGTTTTGATTATTTATCATTTAGATCTTTTTTGTTACTTTTGACCGCGGTTTCCCTTTTGTCTTTGTGTTTCCCAGGTTCAACACGATGGCATCTACAATCTTTGATGAACTGAAGGAAACCAGAAAACGAATTGATTATGTAGAGCGGAACCTGGAGTATGAGATTTATTCGGTCAACCTACTGGGAGAAAGTGAATAAAAGCTTGGAGCAAATCCGTTATCTAGAGGACGAACTGAACTACCAAAGATATATAGAAGAACAACAACAGGGTCTTTGGTGCGAAAGTATGATGGAGAGGCTTGGCAAGCTTGAAAGTACTTTGACTCGCAGGGAAGAACCCCGAACGTTGAGCCAATTGTGGAGATCAAGGGAGAAATCTGAAACCATCTCTACTCCCAGGGAAGAGGTTCAACCAAAGGAAGAGCGCATCGAGGATGAAGAGCCGACGAAGGAGGAAGATGGATCGGACAACCCTATCCCGATCTCGGCCGAGATCCTTGATATCTCGACCGAGATCATACCCATCTCAGCCGAGATTCCTGTGCAGAAGGAAAATCTCGGCCGAGATTTCCTACATGTCTGCCCGAGATTTGCTGAAAATCGTCCCTGTGGCTTCCATCCTACTCGAGTTGCGCCTAAAAGCTGGAGGGCAGTGCCAAAGGAACCTCCCAAGGTCAGATTGAAGCTTCTTCCTCATCAAGGGAAGTTTTCAAATAAGTATGGGGTAACCCACAAGACTATCCCATACCACCCTCCAATGTTGGAAAAAGTGAGAATCTTCCAACAAGACATGAAGAGAGTTCTCAAGAAGAAAATCTATGGGTCATGTGAAGAGTGGTTGAAAAGACTGGATGAGCAGTCCAAGGTTTTTGATGTGAGCTAACACAACCACGGAATTAGGTCCGGCTAGAGACCTTAAATCAAGCGCTTCTCGGGAGGCAACCCGAGGTATGAGTTTTTCCCTTTCTTGCTTTTGTTTTTGTTTTTGCTTTTTGCTTTTGCGTTTCCGCGCGTTTGGTGTCTTTTCTTTTCAGGTTTTTAGGTAATGAAGAATAGTTGCTTGAAGTAGATTGCATGGCCGCTTGTTTCCACCACCACCTCCATTTACATGTGTCATATCATTGATTTTTACATGGTGAGTATTCTTTTTCACTTCTATTTATTCTTCACATTGAGGACAGTGTGAGTTTTAAGTATGGGGTGGGATACTTGCAGTCTTTTAGCATGTTTCTTTTCTTGTCACACGTTTCCTTTTAGCATGCATATAAAAAAATGGTGCTTCTAGGAATGACATGACCCCTATGATAACATTGTGTAAGTGAATTAGCCTTTGATTATTAATTTTGAGCTCAATTTGATTTATGGAATATTTGGGATTTGAATACTTTGCTTGAATTTTATGTGATTTATGAAAATTACCTTGTCTGGTTGGATTGAGTTTGAATAGTTGAAGCTTCATGATAAGTTCTTATAGATTGCATAGGGATGATTTAGGCAATTCGACTTCATTCTTCTGCTATCTTTATCATGCTTAGCACCTCAAACATGAAATTCATTGTCTCCTATCAAGAAATTAGGAATGTTTAGTTTGAAGGTGTGTGCTGAAATTGTTGTGTTGTGAATTGTTTGAAGAAGTTTGAAGATGTGAAATGTGATGTGAAAAAGAAAAGCAAAGCTTATAAGGGATTGTTGGCTATGAAAGATGAGTAACTCGGTACCATTCACATAGCCAGGTGTTTGTGCCTTGCCAAAGTCTGATTAGTTTTAAAAGCATTCCCTTAGAGTTGATTTGGTATGTGCATTTTGGTGTGAGGTACGTAAAGGAAACTGAGCACCAAGATTTCGGCTACTGTGCACCAATGCCTTTCACTCAGGAAAAAGAAAGAAAGAAAAGAAAAGAAAAAGAAGAAAATCTGCAGATTATGAAAGAGTGGTGAATGTTTTTTGAGTGGAAAAATAAAGTTTAACTAGGACCAGAATAGTCCTGACCAAACCTACACAACAACAAAGTATATCATCATAAAACATAAGGGCTGACACAATACCCTAGTAATCCGGTAGGCATGCAAGCCCCCTGAACGTACCATCTACCAATTAACTGACTATAAATATAAATAACATAGACCTCATGGCACTGTCTATAAGGCCGTTCCACCTTCCGCAATGCCATCAGCAGAAAATGACACTCATAAACCAACAAGGTGCCTAACCATCGGATCAAGATATCATTCACCTTCGGCAAAGTCATCAGCAAATGAGTCTTTAGTCCGGGATAAGTGAACATATCAAAACTGTGCAAGCCAAGAGCAGAATACAACTCTGGCATAAAAACATAAAAAGCACTAAATCTCAAACCTCTCTCCAACCCTAGTTGGAAAGGCCTCATGGAGTAGTCTGTATACTTGCCCTCTGATCATCCGGACTAGTATATCAATGGGGATCCTGTTACGGTCAAACATCAGGGCATTCCTAGAATGCCATAAGTAGTATATCGTCGCTGAGAAGGCGTATATGCGTTCCCTGCTCGTCCAGCTCTTCCCTGGTGTAGTGTGCAGAAGGTATGTCATGACGTCAGCTCTCGTGATCATCTCTGTAGACATCCGGAATCCATGGCAGACCTACCTCCAAACCTCCCTCGCATAGGTGCAACCAAAGAACAAGTGATCATGTGACTCACTCTCCAGGCCGCACCAGTGGCAGGTAGGATCTATGTCAAGGAAGTGCAATTTGTCTCTGGTGGATAGACGTCCTAGAATCGCCATCCAAAGGATAAAGCAGTTCTTGGGCGTGTTGCCCGTGTCTCACACTATCCTGAACCAGTCCACCTCATCCCCATGCTCTCTGATCATATCGTAGGCCTCTACAACTCTGAACTTGCCACCATGGCAACAGCTCTCGAGAACCTCCTCCAATGTCGTCTTCTCATCCACAAACGTGGCTACCTCGTCTTTGGCTCCGATTATAGCCTTCACCAGAGGCGAGTCACGTCGGTGGGGCACCCAGTGGTCTGGCTCGACCACCTGTAAGTATCTGTGATGGATCCACCTCACCCAAAGGTTGTCCCTCTTAGCATGAAAGTGCCAGTAATACTTGCACATAAATGCCGAGTTCCAACACCTAAGGTTGAGGAGACCCAAACCACACTCTCTCTTGGGCATGCAAACTCGCGTCCAAGCTACTCTGGGCCAACTCCACGGGAACTGTCTGCATAGTCCTATAAGCCTATCTATCACCAGTGCGGGAACCGGTAGCATAGACAGCCAGAAGCTCTCCGTACCCTGAAGGACCGTCCTAATAAGCTCAAGTCTACCTGCAAAAGATATATGCCTCTTGTTCCACGCACAGATGTGCCTCCCAATCCTATCAAGTAGTGGGGTGTAATTAGTTGCACGTAGAACGTGAGGTTCTATGGGGATTCCCATATATCGGAAAGGAAAATTTTCCGTAGAGAATCCCGAAAGCACGGTTAGTTCATTTGCCTCTATCTCAGAGACTGAGGCAAGGAAAATAGAAGATTTCGGGAGGCTAACAGCTAAGCCCGAAATCTTCTCAAATTTGCGTAAGCAGTCCATAAGGATGCTTACTGATTGAACATCTCCTCTGCAGAAGAGGACGACATCATCCGCGGTGAGAAATCCTAAGTTCCTCAAAATGTTGATGAAAGCGAATTCAGGTTTAGACGTCTCGTTGCGTATCATCCTGGAAAGGAATTTCATGCAGATGACAAACAACAACGGAGACATAGGACACCCTTGTCTAAGCCCACGCTTCCCCGGAAATAACCCATGCATTGTTTTATTTACCCGGATGGAGTAAGATGTCGTGGTGACACACTCCATCACCTAGTCGATTAACGTGGTCGGGAAACTCAACTTTGTCATGGCGTAGCGGAGGAACTTCCAGGAGATCGTGTCATAAGCTTTAGCTAAGTCAATGTTCATGAAACACCGCTGAGTATCCCTCCTGACACTGTATCTCCTTAAGAGTTCCTGAACGAGGAAAATATTGTCTGACATCAACCTCCCTGGGATGAAAGCAGATAGTGCCGGGTCAATGAGGTACCCAAAACACGGTCCTAATCTGTTTGCAATCAGTTTAGTGATGATTTTATAGACAACGTTACAACAGGAGATAGGCCTAAACTGGTATACTCGAGTTGGGGAGTCAACTTTAGCTATCAAAGAAACCGAGGTGTGGTTAATTTGCCTAAGCAGTTTCCCATTGACAAAGAACTCCCTAACGGCAGCACAAACCTCACTCCCAGTCGTCTCTCAAGTTTGCTTAAAAAACTTGGAAGAGAAACCATCTGGACCAGGAGCCTTAAGGTCTCCAATCGACCAGAGAGCCTACTTGATCTCAACATTAGAGATAGGTCCAATAAGTCTCCCCTGGTCCAGATCCTTAACCCGCGGTCCTATCGCAAACCAATCCCTCGAAGGTACCTCCACCTGCCTCTCAGTCCCAAACAACCCCTGATAAAAGGTCACAAACTCATCCGTTACTCCTCCCAAAGAAGTGGTGGTAGAGCCATCAGCCAAATGGAGTGTAGGAATAAAATTCCTTTGTCCATTTGCCTTCATGCGACCATGGAAGTACGAGGTAGTTCTATCACTGTTAAGAACATACCTCTACTTAGCCTGCTGCTCAAAGAAGCTCCTCTCAACAGAAGAAAGCCTGTTGGCTTTCGTTCTACAACCGTCTAGCTGGGCTCGTAAGGCCTCAGAGGTCGGATCCATCCTAACACTCTCAAGGCAAGTGGCATACTCCTCAATGGCAACTCTGGCCTTCTCAGATATATGAGCAAAATACATCCTATTTAACCCACGGAGATGACCTTTCATACCCCGGAGAAGGCGGAATTGATAGGTTCCCCTAAGGTGACAATTCCAGTTCTCCTCCACAATCTCCTAAAACTGATCATGGGCCATCCACATATTAAAAAACTTAAATTGAGGCTTACCAGCCCGGGGACGGCGTATAAGATGTGCGATAGCCGGCTTGTGATCCGAAAACTGCCATTTATTCGGAAAACTAGCACGGCAATACATCTTCTGGTCCAACCAGTCAGAATTAACAAAAATCCTGTCAATCCTGCTCCAGATAGTGCCATTTGTCCAAGTGAACTTATTATCACTTGTGAAAGGTACATTTGGGAGGCCAAGCTCCTTACAAGCATCCAGCATACCCCTACACTCGTACATCCGTACAGGCTCCCCATTAATCCTCTCATCTGGATGCATGACATTATTAAAGTCACCCTGAACAAGCCAAAGCAAAGAGTAGTCCCTAAACCAACGTCTAATGGGGTCCCACACTTGCCTCCTGTAGGCAATGCTACCTTTCCCAAAGACAAAACACACCCCATACTGTACTCTAGTTACTCTACAAGTAACTAAAACAGTAATAAATTGTTCCCCAATCTCTCCTACAACAAGGTCGAGACGGGTATCATCCCAGAGAACCAGTATGCCGCACCTATCATCAACCTCAAAGTTAGTGACATACTTCCAGTTTGGAAAACTAGAGGCCATCACACGATGGATATCCAAAGGTCTAGACATGTACTTGATCTCCAGTACACCACACAAGCACCCATCGAACTCCCTCAATAGCTCGGTCAACCCTTTTCGTTTCCGGGGTTGGGTAAACCCCTGGACATTCCAAGATATGACACTCATTGGGAGACCGTCTGTCCTGTGGTCCTTCCTTGTGCCCTGATATCCGCCCTCATCTGTGAACTAGAGGCAAGCCTCGTAGACCTACGCTCAGGAATAACTACAACCTCCCTCCTATGTTGCTTCCTAATCATAGGAGCTTTTATGATGACAGCGGTTTTTTCTCTTTCATTACTACCTCTAACTTTCTGGGTGCGGTGCGCACGCCTGTCAGATCTTGATAGGACTCTCTGGAACCCCTCATCCCTATCCGTACTTTTACCATTATCAGTCTCTATTTCCAAAGCCGTGTAGGCATTAGAAGTTTTGATATTAGGAGTGGTGAAAGATTTCCTTCTACTCTCAACACTCACCTGATCCTCCTCATTATCCTAGTCATAGTCCCCCTGGCTATCCTTAGAGTCCTCCTCCACTCCCGTAGCCCCCTCATATTTGTCATCGTCCGTGTCACTCATTTCCGTGTAGGAGTAATTTGTACTCTCGTCGGAATCCATCTCGGTATTAGCTAACTCTTCCTCATAACTAGCCTCAACCACCTCTTCCACCACAACCTTTTTCTTTCCCGAAGAGGATTTGGTTATCCTTCTTGGGGTAACATTTTGGTGTTAACTTTTTGCTCTCTCTTTTTCATACCATCCTTCTAACCCTTCCTTCCCCAGAAGGTCGTTCCTTTCTGTGTCCGCTTCGGTCACCCTCTACCAAAGTGGCCTTTATAGCAGCCACCCGGCCGACCTACACGACCACCGTCTCGTCATTAGCCGCCTTCTTCACCTCTCGGCGTCGACGACGTCTAATAGCAGACTTACTTATGGGCCTCTCGGCATCGGTTGTAGGCCTACTAGAAATTTTAGGCCTACCAACCTCCTCCTCACCCTCCTTCTCGGGAAGTTTAGGTTCCTCTCCTATTTTTCTTTTCCCTTTTTCTACTACTGTATAACGTCTATTAACCCCATTTGTCATTTTCCCCTATATCTGCACATCATTACCATCCTTCCCAGACTCTCTTTTGTCCTCTTTATTATTCTCATTACCGTCTTTAGCATTAACCTCCCCAACTCTAGGTCTAGTCCTCATTCCCGGGACACCTCTCTTTTCCTTGAAGGAGCATTCCTCCTCATTATGACCGAAGGTGAAGCACCCCTTACAGTACTTTTGTTCATTTTCGATAAGCACAGTACACACCACCTTGATCCCATCATCAAATTCCAGGGTGACTTCTCTCCTTATTTCCTTAGCAAAATTCATTTCGATAAGCACTCTCGCATAGGAACCCCTTTTCCTCTCTCCAGTGACAGGACCCATGTGTAGGGGTTTGCCCAACATGGAAGCCACCCGACCAAGGATGGCAGGCGACCAATAGTCATTAGGGATACCATATAATCTAACCCAAAGCGGTATGGTAGCCACATCCGTCTTATTGAAAGCAAATTTATCAAGGACATGTTTAAGAATTAAGGGCCTACCATGAATCTGGTATGGTCCCCCCCTGAGAACTTTATCTCTATCCCCATCATTATCAAACATAAATATAAGCCACTCAGCTTCCATTTTAAGTCTAGATTGAACCCCCCAAGATTGCTGGAGGTCCCTAATAGCATGGTATCCGGGGTAATACCCCACATACTGCCCAAGTAAGCAGCTACCCCACACCTGTTCCCTAGGTAGAGTTTAACACATTTTATCTTAACAGTATCACCCGTTGGGGGTGTATACTCAAGGGTTCCCCCATACCTCTATTCATGAAAGTCTTCGGTAGAGGTTTAGTCCGAGCGTTTTGCCTTGGAGGGACCTAACCGGGAATAGAAGTATTGCCCGTGCGGGGCAACTCTGGGAAGTCTATGATAGTAGGACCAGTTTTACTACCCATACCCATCTTACTAGTACTAGGCCTAGTTACTACTCTAGCATTTAAAGGAAGAGTAGAAGAGCAAGGTGCATGCGTTATAACACGAGGTGTAAACTTATCAGATTTGTCAATATTCTCTATACATGCGATATCATTACTCGTACCATGCGTAACCACACCATCAATCACATTAGCATGTTCAACATTATTAGTGGCAACAATCAAAGCATTCATGTCATGATCATCTATCCTAGCAAGTTGCATATTATTTTCATTATTAACATGATCAGGACTAGTTTCAGTACGTTGCACATTAATATTATTCAAAGCATGTATATTAATACTCCCGGACATTAAATCAAGGGCATGCATAATACGAGATGTCAAGTCATTCTCAGTCATAAGGTCATTATCAGATAACATATCATTAGTATCCATAACATTTCCCTTATTCATACCTGTGCGGTCTTCCTCAAGCAAGACCGATTCCGCTAACGACGTTGCTAAACGTCTAGCTAGCCTCTCCGTTGCTCCCTTCAGCCACCGTCATACCCATGCTAGAAGACTCAGTTGTCATGTTTCCCTTTCTTGCTAATAGAGTTGGGGCAAGCACCTTGACAAGGGCTCGATCATTTTCAGCTAGATTTTGCACCTCCCCGCCTAGCCGTTCTGTTGACATCAACTGTCTCCCAACATGTGATATAGTCGGGAGGATTTCAAGGGCAGGGCTTGGTTCCACTTGCAACACGCGTTTGGCCTCATTTTTACACTTTCGGTCTAGCATAGCCGCCTCAGTCTCCTCTCGCCCGCCTGGACCAGCCTCCGGCATTTCCATCATCCTAGGGGGTGGTATAGTTGGGTTAGTTTCGGTATCTCGAGCCGATACCACCTCCTTACCCTTCATGGCATCCCCAAGTCCTATATTGGCCTCCATCTCCGTCCCGACAACCCTCTGTCCGCCTGGTCTATCTGGCTGCACTTCCTGGTCCCCCATATGTGATATACTCGGGCCAATTTCAACTATATGGCCAGGCGGGATGTATACCTCCCTCATGGCTTCAGTTTGGTACTTCCCGGCCTCCAAGTCCGTCCCGTCTTGAACCTGTCCGCCTTGACCATTGGCCACCAACTGGACTCCCAACCTGCATGTTAGTCGAGCAAATTTTAATATTACCATCATTTGAGTTCAACTTACCTCCCTTGGCATTAGGAATTCCATTTGGATCGGCGGCGACAGCGGCGGCCTTGTCTTTGTCAGCAGCGAGGATCTTAGCGTCAGCATCTACAGCGCCATTAATCTTTGCGTATATCCTGGGCTTGGCGTCGTTAGTCTTCATGCCACTTGTTGCGCCCCTTGCATTAGTGTCCCTTGTTTCTTTGGCGGCGGTGGTTGCCTTTCCGTCGGACTCATTCCCCTCTCCTCCTCTTCCTAGGTTCACCCTGCCTTTCCTTCTAGCTTCCTGCAAAAAGGCATATAGCTTAGACTCTAAGTTATTCAAGGAAGAGATGTTACCTTTGGTTTGGCCGTCGGCACGATCATGTCCCATATCCGTTGTGTCATCATCATCCGCTTGGGCATGCAACTTGTTGGCATACAAGGGTGCCGGAGGCTTTGGGATTTTGGACTCCAACCCCTTTGTCGGCTGAAGACGTAGCGCCCGTCCATCAGCCTCCTTGGTGTGAACACCATCCTTGGTGTGAGCTTCCTCTTTTGGATCATTACCATGTATGATAATCTCCTTTCCTTGTACGTTCCTTTCCACTTGGAAACTTCCCTTTCCAGCCATGTTAATATGGGAAGTATTACTATTGCCTTCCATCTTAGCACCTTCCTTTTTGGTCACATAGGCGCCGAACTTGGACGGAATGCCTCTCGCCGCCGGTGCCCCGTCTTTGTTTGCCGCTAGCTCCGCCGCCGCCTCAATATTTCCTTTCAGTTTTTCCTTCATGCTTGTGCCATCTATCATTCCAACCTCCACGCCTCCTCCCGGATCCACTTCCTCTACCCCAATCCCTTTATTTTTCAGTCTCATTTACTACGTTCAAATCCGCTTCTGCCTTGGCCGGTGCCAAAGGGACACATTTTGAGACACACCAAAGCTTGAATCAAAAGACAACTAGGCACGTAAAAGACTCTAAACCTTAACAAGATTAAACCCCAACAATGTAATCCTTTGGATGATTAAAAACGAATAGCTCTAAGGGAATGTTAGATCCACACGTCAAAAGCCCAAAGTGATTACAAAAGGTGTAAACTCCCGAAACACCTCAAACAAAGAAAGAATGACGATGAAAGGTATGGATAAATACGTAATGATGCGTAGATGAGAGATTTATGAACGGATTGAAAGAAAGATCGGTGTAGGGAGGATTAAACGAACAAAGAGAAGGCCGACGGCCTCAATTGGAGTCGCCTAGCAGATCTCCTAGCAAGTCAAAAGAGTGGTGAATGTTGAGTTGAAAAAATGACGTGTGTTGTTTCTTCTTCCCGGATTAGCACCCCATGACCTAAAAAACATCCTACCCTTATCACGTTTCTTGGCCTTTATTTGTTAAGTCCTTTTGATCTATGTATACATGTATTTTGACTTGGCAGGCTTAGACTTGAAACTCTCATGAATATTAGATATAGTAATTTTGATGATGAATATGAAATTCTTGTAAAGTATGATTATCCTTTTTATGCCTATTTCACTTGATCTTAATTGAAATATATCTTTAGCTTTGAAACTTGCACTATTGAGGGTGATCATAATTAGAAGCACTTCGCGTTTTTGTTTTTGTTTTGCATAGATAATTAATGTTATCTTACCTTAGATTTACTACTTGCTTGAGGACAAGCAAAGATAAGTATGGTGTATTTTGATAACATGATTTATCGACCTGTAGCATTCATGCATTTAGCTAGATTTCTCCTTTTCGCATTCATGTTTTGGCCTTAGTTTGTGCCATTTATGCTTGTTTAGTTCTACTTTGCAAGAATAGATGTCTACACACGCTATTTGTGGCTTTGTAGGTGATTTGACACATTTTTGAGCTAAAACGACGTATTTGAGGATCAAGCCTCGAAGTAGATGCATTGGAGCGAGCGTACGTGCACGGGAAAGGGCGAGGAATCGAGCTAAAGGCGCGAAGAAACGAAGAAGACGGAATCCCGGACCGAGATGGCCTGATCTCGGCCGAGATTCCATGATCTTGGACCGAGATTGCCAAATCTCAGCCGAGATTCATGGATCTCGGACTGAGATAGCCAAATCTCGGCCGAGATGCATTGGAGCGAGCGTACGTGCACGGGAAAGGGCGAGGAATCGAGCTAAAGGCGCGAAGGAACGAAGAAGACGGAATCCCAGAACGAGATGGCCTGATCTCGGCCGAGATTCCATGATCTCGGACCGAGATAGCCAAATCTCAGCCGAGATTCATGGATCTCGGACTGAGATAGCCAAATCTCGGCCGAGATTCCATGATCTCGGACCGAGATGGCTCGATCTCGGCCGAGATCCGATTTCCGAAGCCCTGCGACGTTGAACTTTATGTTGTCAAATCTCGGTCCCGACTGGCCTGATCTCGGCCGAGATTTCCTGTTCGGCGATTTTATCTTATTTTTGGATCAGTTTTGGCCCAGCCCGTCCTTTGTAAGGTTGTTGGCTATAAAAGGGAAGCTCTAGGTTATTTCTAAGGGTCCGAATTAGTCCGATTTTAGTCCCTTTTTAGGGTTAGGTTACCCCATAGGGGGAGCCATTTCCTTCCTGTCCCTTCTTCTTCTCCCTTGTTCTTCATAGGTTAGCTTCAAGATTCAAACTTTTGCATTGAGGTTTGTTTAGAAGACCTTGTTGGATTCGAGATTTGTCAAGATTGCAAGTTTACATTTATTGAAGTTAAGTTCTTTTTATTCCCCTTTGTTATCTATTTACTTGTCTTTCTTTGATATGATTGTTATAGGCTAGAACTTTGTGGTTCCAAGCTAGGTTGATAGGGATTTGTTTATGCGTTTGATTATGATGGATTATGATGGATTAGATTGTGCTTTGTGTTGGCTTTGAATTACTAGAAATCCTAATGGTTGGCTTGGACTTAAACCTAGTTAGAATCCTTCTAGCTAGTAACCTAAGTTGGAATTGAGACTTACCCGGTGATATTCCTTCATAGATACATGCGTGACTGATCATAGGTAATAAAGGTTTATCCTTTATTGGTTGAATGTGCTTAGATTCCTTCCTAAGTAGGGTAATACCTGAGACTTACCCGGTGATGGTTTACCTTTCCCTTAGTTTGTAGTCTGGTTTGTTTAGAATTTCATACCTCTCTACCTTGAGACTTACCCGGTAATAGGTAGTTGGTTTGGAACTAGATAGTCTTGAGACTTACCCGGTAATAGACTGTCAGCCTAGAAACGTTCATCCATGTGGCTTTTCTACTTTATATCTTTATGAGTCTTCTTGAATCTATATGTTTAAACAATATCTTGACCCTTGAAATCCATTTTCTTCCCTTTAGCTTGATTATCTTTGTTTTCCCTTTTTGTTTGTTTGTTTTGATTTTCAATCAATAGTGACAATTGATTGCGAATCTTTAAAATCCTTTTAAAACCTTTTTGATTTCTTCCCCTTATCTTTTCCAACCTCCTGTCTTTAATTGAGATCTATTTTATATTTAATCATTGCTGCATTTTAATCCTCTCAGTCCCTGAGATCGACCCTGAAATACTTGTCCTACTTCGTACGATCCATACACTGTGGGTTCGTTGCTATTTAGGGAATTATTTTCAGCTTATAAATTTAAAACTATCCCTTCCTTGTTTTACTAACTTATAGGTCTTTATCATTATTGATAAAGGTTTATAGGGGTGTAAAATCAACGAACAGTATGCTTGCTACAATGCATCAATTTCGAGGCTTGATCCTCAAATGCATCGTTTTAGCTCCAAAATGCGCCAAATCACCTACAAAGATACAAATAGCATGTGTAGACATATATTCTTGCCAAGTAGAACTAAACAAGCATAAATGGAACAAACTAAGGCTAAAACATGAATGCGGAAAGGGAAATCTACCTAAATGTATGACTAAACTAGGTCGATAAATCACGTTACCATACCATGGTGGTTTTAACCTTTTGATTTTGAGATCTCAACTTTTTAAATTTGTTGCTAGCGTTATTTTTTTTTGCAGACGTGGGGTTTGGGGTGTTATGCTTCAAGGCTCTTCCTACTATATATCTTAACCAACTGCACAAATCTTCATAACTAGTATTTTAAACTTTTATTCATCAAATATGCATAGTTTTTTCTATTTCAAATGCTTAATTATGCTAATCTAGGTCAAGGCTATTTTTTTGCTAGAGTGTGTGGTTTGGTTTTTTCTTGGGTTTTCTAGAGAGAACAACAATATCATTTCAAAACCATTAACCCGTAAAAAACGAGAGACAATATTTTGAACATATCTAAACCGAAACTTCTCGGTGTCTAGCAATAATAGAGGACAAAATAAGCTCCTAAATTGGTCCAAAGAAAATTAAGTATTGTTTTAATCGAACATATCTTTTTTTTTTTGGGAAGAATTTAGGCATGTTTCAGGATAGGTTTTCATTTGAAAACACATAACTTAACTACTTAAACCGGTTGTGATTTTCTATTTGTTTCTGTCAATTCTGTATCTTGTGTTTTTTTTGTCTTAGTGTAAGTTTGAAGAAGATTACCTTCTTCTTATCTAGACTGAGTTAAACCAACCATGTTGCATAAATGATATTGGGGTAATTATATTACCTATTTATTTGGTCATATTATTTAGAAAAATGGTGATACTATTTCATATTCTATTTGGCTTCAAATATAGGTATCATTTGTTTCATTGTAAAAAACTTACTAGCTTTAAATATAAGTATGATTTGGGTTGTGATGTTTTTATGTGACGTGTTTAGGAGAATGGAGGTCTTGGCTAAAAAGGAGGCACATTAGACCTTCTTGATTGATCCGCGTGAGGGTTGTTTTACGTTAAGGTCGGCAGATTTCTCAGTGTTTTGGATGTGTGGTTGAAAAACATGATTGTATTGATTTGACGGGACCCCAAATAGTTTGTTTGGGTAGTAGGCCTTTTGTGGTGGGTAAGACAACCCTCAACCGACATTTGCTAAGTGGCTAAGCATGAGATGGCTCAAATAAAAAACCAACATGTGTTTCTTCCATTTTCTTTTGGCACTTTTGGTTAACTTACGCCCGTTAACTACTAAAATAGTAGATGATACCGACGAACATTTTTCAACAGATAAGTTTGTTGGAATATATTCCGACGACACACCTCATTGATATCTACCATCCGTTGGGAAATTTGCAACAACAGCAAGAACTAACGGTCCTAGCCATCGATGAAATATCAAAGTGTTAGCATGTTCACAAGCAACAGTCTAATCCGTTGGTAACATCCCCGACGGTCCAATCCGTTGGATATACTCCAAGTGCCGTTACGTTTTGACAATATAGTCCGTCGGTAATACTAAACGGTCTAAGCCGTTGGTAACAGCCCCGACCACTCAATTCATTGGTATGCTCCAAGTTCTATTTTCTTGGTGAATCTAAACGTCAAATTTATGCTTTTAAATTAAAAGAACTTACTTATAAGATTTTTTAACGTTAAAGTATATGGGAGACTCGTCATATTTGTTCAATTTGAATTAGGGTGGGTCGAAGCTATATTTGTTCAAGTTGATTGGTGTTTTTTTTTTATTTCGCCGACAAAAGTAATATATTATATATAGTTATCCGAATTGTAAAATTATATGATTGGTAAGGGCTATAGTATACATAGAGGTACGGAGGGGTTCCGGTGATCAATGTTGGAGTTTGGGTTGACAGCTTGAGGTTGTAGCTAGGCACAGTGAGAGAAAACGAACTAGGGGAGAGGACATAATAGACATAAGAGTTTTGTATACGTACTGTGACATAATTATTCAATGTTTTCGTTTCACTAGTTTAGTACTCGTGTCTTGCACGGAATTTGTAAAAATTTGATTTAAAAATTTTGAATTATGAATAAAGTATTGTTAGTTATACAAAAAAAATATTTTTAAATAATATGTAATGTAAAAGAAGAAATAAGTATATGTAAAAAGTAAAAACTGAGAATTTAGAATGAAAAAATAACAAAATTATATTAAGAAACAAATTACATAATCAACTATCTATCTAAAGAGCCGTAAATAAAGTATTAATCATTACAACTAAAGAATGTAAAATATTAAATAAATATATATAATTAAGGTTTATTATACACCATAATTAAGAAATATGAATTTTTTTCTATAATATCCAAATATTTAGCTCAATAGTTTATTTTTGGTTGTTTAAAATAAAATTTTGTGTGAAGATAAAATAAGCAAGTCAAAATTAGAAATAATCTTCCATAATTAAAATTACCAAATATGCGGATTAAGGTGAAAATGACACATGACAAAATCTGACATGGCGTAATATGGTGTCACCAAGTAGCAAAAGTTGAGGTGGCTTAGCTTGAGGATGATAAGTGGCCTTATTCACTTCTGTTGTAGTATTATATAGTAGATTTTTGTAGATTTTACTGACTCGATAAGGAAATGATAAATATATAAAAGGAATAAATAGGTAAGTGGGCTCCTATTGTAAACTTGTATACTATTAAGGCTCGTTATTAATTTGCTTGACAAAATAAGTCCCTTTTATTTATTTTTAATGATTAATTGAAAGGGTTAATTAGTAATTTCAGTTTTCAAAAGCTCATGCCCAAATTGAGCTACACAAGGTCAAACCCAAATCGAGCTACACAAACTAGTATTACACAAACATAACATTCATTTTTAAAAAATTTGTAATCGCCCAAGACCTCTTTCGATTTACACAAGTCGTCTCAATTTACACAAAACCTATATATTTACACAAACCGTCGTCTTGATTTACACAAGCCATATCGATTTTTTACACAAGCCCTGTCGAACAAACCTAAAAAGAGTAAATTAAGTGCAAATGAAAAATTATTTATGGTCTAATATATAAAGTCTATGAATTACTCTTTCTACTAAAAAATGATTTATGAAAAAACTCTACTTGATTTATATGATGTATCTGAATTTAACGTTTGTACTCTTTCAACATGGGGAAAAACGTTATATTACCCCATCAAAATTCTACAAACTTTGTGCTAATAAGCAAAGTGCGCCTTAGACTCTAGATATAATAACAATTACCGTCTCTCTTCTTCGAGTGATATCTCATATCTTATATTTTATATCAATCTTCTTTTATTTATCTATAGTAGTCTTTCTTTAAAGAAAATGCTTATTTAAAATTTATATATATATATATATATATATATATATATATATATATATATATATATATATATTCTTTGTATTGCTATTGATATTGATACCTATATCTTATATTGATATATCTAGATATAATATCAAATATGTCCTTAATAATTTCACATTGTCGCACATCAATAATTCTAAATAAATTCGGTGTCTGTGTTGAAAATATGAAAATGATGTATATCACATGAGTCAAAAATTGCTCGTAAGCACTTGTTGAGGAAATAGTTCACGGCGGACTACTCCCGGTGAACCTCTCATGAAAAAGCTCGTGTAACATAATCAAGTCCCGATTGTTTTCTAAACAAAATTTAATATAGACCTAAAAATCTTGAACTAATTAATAGTTGTTTAAAAATATTATACCATTAATTTAACTTATAAAAATTTTGTACTAATATTAAATTTGTCTTTAAAATATAATTAAAAATTTTAGTTTAAAAAAATTCAAATTTAAGATAAATCTAGTGGGCTGATGGCCCAAATTCTATATTACGTCTAGAGCAAGCTTATGAATATAAGTAGTAGAAACCTCTTTTTTAAAACCACTCATTTAGCTTCATCGTCTCCTAAAAGCAACCGTCATTTTGCAAATCGGTCGCCATGGCGCCATGGGAAGGGTTATCAAAAAGCTAGACGTAAGTTAGTAGGGTTTATCTTCAAGTCAACACTCACCATCGCAAGGGAGCAGCCAAGATCCGCACTCTCGACTTCGAGCGCAACGGATAACACAAAGGTGTCGACAACGTGATCATCCATGACTCTGAGCGGGGTGCTCCCTCGCCGAATGGAGCTCTTCGTCACCGCCGAGGGTATGTACACATGTCACTTCATTTCCACAAGAAGGCTAGGAACGGTTTATAGTTTGAATCTTAAATTTTTGAATGGGTTTTGCTATTTTGTAATGGTATTGGTTTTTTGTAATGAATCTTAACTATTGTCGTTCATTTTCAATTTTTCAATTACTAGTTTTACTGGATTTGTTATGACTTGGAACAGTTAATCCATAAAAACTCCTCCAAATAGTGTTTTTTTATATGTATTGTGTCGGTTATATCCCTATGAGCTATGATACCATTCTTTTTGTTGATGTAGATAATTGAGTCATCAAATCTGAATCATATGAGCAATGTAGGTGTTACTGCTTTGGTAATGAAGACTTCTGTTAAGGAGAAGCCGGTTGGGATTTATGGGTCTCCCAAGAGCACTTTGAGCCTAGAAGCCGTGATAGTGAGCAAGAGGATCGTAATGTTGATGTTAGATTATTGCTGAAACTATGCATTCTATTTTATATTATTTTTATAAGATATTTTGTTATTTTGAAGTGTTGGATATATTTGGGGATTCTCCTTTGTATAGAATTTATGTTTAGCACTACAATTTTAAGCTATTTGACATATTTGTACATTTGATTTTTTTTACTTATATGTAGTTACTAGTTTAGACCCGCACACGGTACGGGTGTTCTTTAGTATATATATATATATAGAATTCCGTGTAGAGGCTCTTTAGAGAGAAGAGCGAGGAGGAACTTTGTTTAGTTTTTTTGTACTATGCGGTTTTTTTTTTTTACGTTAGTTGTTCATTTTATTATGGTATAAATGTTAATTTTTTCAGATTACAAGCAAAATACGTGTTCATTTTATTCCGGATAAAAGTTCATTTTTGAAAAAAAAAAACCTGAGTTATTAAATCTTGAAATTTTTACTCCTGTATAAACTTTTTCCTTTCAAATGTATTGTTTGTGTGAGGCAAATATACCTTTATTATAAATAATTTTGTTAACATATCTACATCTAAACAAAATATTTGTGTAACCTACTTTAATATATATATATATATATATATATATATATATATATATATATATATATATATATATATATATATATATAGTTAGGATCATACAGGAACCTCTCTTAGAGTAGGAAATATGAACTTATAATAGCCGTTGGATTAATACAGATGAACGTCCAAAATTTAACATTGTTTATGGTAATAATTAATGAAAATATTATATTGCCTCTAATAGAATTATAATAAAAAATATTTTAACGACTAAATTTTCTCTATAAAATATAATAACGACCCAATATGAAAATAAATTATTTAAAATTATTCATTAAATTTGGTCGTTAAAATTTGTAATATGGAAAGAATGCTGGTTAAATTTGGTCGTTAAATATTTTATAGAAATTTGATCGTTAAAATATTTTCATATTGGATCGTTATTATATTTTATAGAGAAAATTTGGTCGTTAAAATATTTTTTTATATAATTAATATAATCATTGTTAAAATTTTGTGGGTTGTTAAATCTTGGACGTTCAATATCTGGTGGGTCGTTAAAATTTTATAGAGAAAATTTGGTCATTAAAATGTCTTTTATCATATTTTAACTACCAAAACAAATTTAACGACCAATCCTAACAAATTTAACGATCAAATTTCTTATAAAATTTATTAACGATCAAATTTCTCTATAAAATATAGGAAAATTCCTCATGGTGCCCATGAGGAATTGCAATATTGTTTTGGTAACCAATACTTTACAAAATTCCTTGTGGTACCCACATGGTTTGGATTAACTAATTTCCATCACCAATCTTTATTTTCCATCCAAGAATATTCATTTGCCATCCAAGAATGTTAAAATATATATTTTTTAGTTACAAGAATGTTGAAATATAGAATTAAGGGTAAGTATAAATTACTTTTACTAAATTAAGCCACAATAACGACCAAATATATTAACGACCAAATATATTTAACGACCAAATATATTAACGATCAAATTTCTTATAAAATATATAAACGATCAATTGTTTCAACGTTTATTTTTGGAATAGTCCAAAAATAAGAAATCTGTTTTCCTAATTTGTATTTTATTTAATGAATGAATAATGAAAAATGAACAATCATGTGATTCTCTTGAGAAGCTTATTATGCACCTTTCATCATGAAGGTACAAATTTTAATCCAACGGATCTTAGAACTTCATATTCCCTACTCTAAGGGTTGTTCCTACCGGATCCTGACCCTATATATATATATATATACTATGAATAGAAAATTGTACTTACAAAATAAAAGAAAATATATAGAATTTAGTTTTGCTGGTTTTATATTAAAAAGAAAAAGAAAACTAAATCAAATCTATATAACAACCTAATTTTAATATTAAAGGAAAACTAAACTAAATCAAATTAAATCCATATAATTTAGTTTCGTCAGTTTTAATTATATATCAACCAAGTTTTTGCATTAAAAAGAGAAGAAAAACTAAGTAAAATCTGCATAAGTTAGTTTTGTCAGTTTTAATTTTAGATCAACCAAATTTTCATATTAAAAGAAAAATAAAACTAAATCAAATCTTATATAATTGTGTTTTGCCGGTTTCAATTTTAGATATTCATATTAACGGTAAAAAGGAAACTGGTTTTTTTTATAGATTCAATTTGATAATATTAAAATGATTAATTTTCTAATAAGATTAGTTGTATGCTGCTAAATAGATTTACTTGTAAACGTTCTGATACATGGACGGAATATTGTGATCGATTTGTGAGGTAAGCGGTTTGGTATGGGACAAATTAGCGTTAGGCTTTATAAAATTAAATTTTTAAAAATTGAAAGTTAAAATTTTAGACGGTTATAAAAATTTTACCGCTAAATAAAAACAAATTGGAACAGATTAATTTTTAATTAAAGAATAGTTTATAGCTTCAAATTGAATTTTAGTCGTAAAGGAAAATAAACTTAAATATAAATTTTTAACTATAAAATCTTACGATTAGAAAAAAAAAGTGTTTTCCCTAAAACTGCTAATTTTTTTTAAAATAAAATGTGAGGTTGATTCTTTTTATTTTTGAAAAAAAAAAGAATTAACTATTATATATGTAGTCAATTTTTGGTCCCTACTCCCTATATATATATATATAGTTTAAAAGTGAGATTTAAAATCAACTAATTATTAATAATTAATAACAATAATAATATAATAACATAACAAAAACTTTGAATAAAAAAAATAGTAAAAATATAATACGAAGTAGGTTAGTAATAAAACCCTCTGAATCAAAATGAATAATTTTACAACAATGAATCTACACAAAAAAGAGAACACTGAAACAAAAAAACCACATCTTGTAATTTCCTCTTCTACTTTGGGTTGCTAATACCCTTCTTCAGCAGATTCCCGATTGAACTTGCGGTACAAAGACTTCTTCTTTTTCGATTGTGCTTGACTCAATGGATCAGAGATTCCCAAACTTGAAGAGTTTAAAGGACAATAAAATATTTAGCTGCTGGAGAATTTCCGCAAAAGGATGTTATACATATCGACGATACGTCGTCGATGTGTGTTTTATAGGAAAGGAATAAATCTTTTTGTATAAGCTACAAATATCGAGAGATAAGATACTATCCATAATTTAAGATTAACAACTTCTTCTTTTTTTTCCTAATAAAATAATCTCACAAAAAAAATTTCGATTAATATTTTCATCCTAAGCTCGGATAATGCTAATTCCTTAAGATCACGTAATGCAACTATCAGGACTTGTGAGATTTTTAATAACAATTTACTAACTAATTCTAAAATACTTTTAAAAAAAAAAACACGTAGCTTTAAGTATAAGGAAAAAAACACGTATCGTTAATTGTGAGATTTTTATATTAATTAGGTTACTTGGAAAAAGATACAATACAAATTAATCAAAAAAATTTAAATGAACGTGGAAATATTTTAGGGTTAAAGTAGGGTTAAAGTGGTTTATACATAAAATAAAAAAAAATTAAATAAAAAATAAGCGTAAAGATACTTATATAATTCCGTTTTCTAGTTTTTCAAAAATAATAGGAGAATCAGAATTTGTTCAAAAAATGATAATAAATTATTGAAAAATATATAAATTAAATTAAAAAAACAAAAACGTTTAAAAAAAGATATGTACACACAAATCTTAATAAAACAAACAGTAGTAAAAGATTTATAACAGAAAACAGTAATAACATAAATTATAAAAATAGGTCTAAAATATAAACGTAAGTATTGTTCTGATTTTGTTAAAAAAAATTTAAAAATCAGAGGAGAAAAATTTTAAGAATCGGAAAAGAAAACAAAAATATATAAAAATCGGAAAAGAAAAAAAACTATAAAAATCGGGAAAATAAAACAAAAATCTTAATAAAAAAAATAGTAGTAAAAGAGTTATAAAAAAATCAGTCATAACAATATGTAAAAAAATTGAAAAAGAAAAAAAAACGTGAAATAATTTTAAAAGAAGAATCTTAATAAAACAGAAACTCATTGTGTCTCAAATCTCTTAGCAATCTTTAAGATAAGGATCAAGTATATTTTGACTTACATAAAAAAAATTTAAAAAAAACTCGAAAAAGGAAATCGTAAAAAGTCGGTAAATTATGATAAATAAAAAAAAAAAGAAGAAAGAATGCATTTTAAAGAACGAAACACAAAAAAATGTCCAGTGATGGTAGAGATGCAGGAAGCAAATTCTAAAAAGATGTACAATGGACAAGCAAATTCGAAATCAGAGGATAAGCAAATTCGAAAACAGATAAGCAAATCAAATCGAAACCTTTGATTTTCCACGAATGCAAACAAATAAAAACGAATGTGGTTTAAAAAACGAATGATATGAACGTAGTCATCTAACCGATAATTGATGGAGCTTCTGAGAAAGATGTCCAGTGGTGATGGCGGAAAGGAGTTTCTGCAGTCAAAAACAAAAAGAACGATTTAGTTAATTGTAACTAAAACGTATGGAAATAATAAGTATATATATAGATGAGAAAAATATGCTTTCAAGCTTACTTGATAAGATTGTAGAATAAATTGGCTAAATTGTTTAATAATTAAAGATATGCTTTGAAGCTTGCTCGATAAGATTGTAGAATAATAATAAACGTAAAAAATTTAAATCAATATAAACGGATTTTTTTAAAAAAATAATGTGACGAAAAATTGTGGGAGCTCCATTTTGAAATACTACATCCACAGCGCGCCACGTCAGCTTTAGATGTTCACTACTTTAGTAGTATACTAGTTTTAATATCCGTGCCCTGCACGGGTTAGACGATAATTGCGTGTCAAAAAATGTGTAGATAATTCATTATGTTTAGAATTGTCTTAATTGTTAATGATACTTGTTGTAAGGCTGTATTTTTCACATTATGAATGGAAATCAAGCAAGAATTCAAATTCTACAATACCAATCGGCGGGAAAGATGATTCTAAGACAATATTCATTGAGATACTCGAGTGCCAAAGTTAATATCAATCATAGAAAGATTAGGGTTTATTAAATTAAATGTTAGAGTACGTGATTTGGGTTAACGAATAGACGACACTGTAAAATTAATGTGTTGACTGCACGAAATTTACGCCAAATATCAATTCACGGTTGTTTTATTACATAAGATAGATAAGAAGCCATGGGTAAAACATATACTAACAAAAAAAGAAGGGTAAAATAAATCATAAAATTTAAATTAACAATATTAAATAATAATATATTAAAATGTAAATGAAAGAGATTTATACAACATAAGTAGCATGTCTAAGTTAAAAATTATAGTATCAAATAGTTAAACTTAAATAGTGAATTACGTAATAATTAATAAGACTAATAGGATATGTCAAGTTATTAAAATAATAAATATTACTAAAAAGATTTTTTTAAAGCCAAAATAATAACAACTATAAAAAAAAATCGATTTTTTCCATATATTTTAATATGAAATTTATGAGTTTTTATACAAAATCAATTAAAACCGATTTTTTTTAAAAAATGAAAAAACACTTATTATAAAAAAAAAAGAATTATTTTAATTCTAAAATTTTCTTTATTCTAAAAAATAAAGAAATATTTTTGTTAACAAGTTTAAAAAACTGATTTTAGAAAAAGAAAAAAAATTATAAATTTTATAAGAAACTACATTTCAAATGAAAATTTAAAATATAGATTAAAAAATAATAAGATTTTTAAAAGTTTAAATAAAAATAAAATTTATAAGTGAAAAAAACACAAGTTGAAAAATAAGGGTAAACAAAATAAAATAAAATTTAAAATAAAGTTTAGAAGTTTTAAAAAAAGTATAAAGTTCACTTGAAAATTAAAAAAAATATAAGTTGACAAAATATTAAGATCATTAAAATTAAATTACAAATCTTAACTATTTCGATTTTAAATTATAATAATTAAATGTAAATTAATAAAAATGATAATTATTAAAATATTTAAAATAAATTCGTAAATTATATTTATAATAATTTGTTGGGACCTGAATTAATAAAAAAATAATATATATATTTAATGACATGAATTCACCCGACTGTGCCACGTGTAAATTTAATTACGTGGATTTACCAGACTGTGCCACGTGTAAATTGAATGATGTGGATTCATTAGACTGTGTCACGTGTAAGTTCACAGGCTGCTTTAGTATATAGATAGATATTGATTTTATCATTGAGATGTTTTATATATTTGTTAATACTTTTTTTTCTATTTTATTAAATTGTAAAATAGTGTGATTTATAATTTTTGTAGAAACAAAAACGATTTATACATAATAGTAATTTAATTAAATTTTATCAATCATAACAATCTGGTTCATTGTAATCCAATTCCACAACCGGATCACTTAACCTAGTCAATAAAAAACCCAACCTTCTGATCTGTCGGAAGCAACTCGACAATATCCGTTGGAAACTACTGACGACCTTGTATATGTGGGGAACCACCCACAGTTTAATCCGTTGGAATTCATCCAACCGCCGGATCCGTTGGAAAATTATCGACGCTCATTTTAGCAACAGATTGAAGCCATCGACCAAGTCCGTTGGAATCATGAAATCTGTTGGATAAGACAACCGTTTAGACAAACGGGTCTTGCATGGTAAGGTTGTGTCACATAGATCTTCAGCTTTAATTTTTAGGAGAATAGAGTTTGCAATTCAAAAGTATTGACGGGACAACTTGTCGTCCGCCTTACCTTCCGCATTGATGTAAATAATATTATTTGTTTGGCTTCTTACATAGATTTGATAGTCGTGGCTTGATTTACTTGATTTTTTGTTTTATTTTTTTTAATTTTTTATTAGTGTAATCATGAAAGTCCTGATTCGTTTTTCTCCAAGAAAGTCCCACTTTGCTTTGATGAAACTTTCCATTTTTAGTAATTATTGATAATATGAGTGTTCAATTTAGTTATTGCTATTATAAAGGTGTTAAATTTTAGTAATTATTGATAACTGTAAAATACCAAATTATGAGAATTCATGTTAACGATAAAATAACAAAAACAATTTAATAATAATGAAAAATAAAAAGGAAAAGAATATACCAACAAATTCAAAATAACAAAAACGAGAGAATTTGATGATATGAGAATAATAATAAAAAATGGGAAAATAACAAAATTTACCAAAAACTTCAAAATAAAAAACAAAAATTCAACAATGACAAAATAAATTCAAATGCGAATATAAGTTGGGTAATTTGTGTTTGTTAAACCTCTTGTTGTCAAATAAATGCACTTGCATGAAAGCGGTGTTGTAAGCTGACAAGTGTAGGTCAAAGGTTGCTAGTAGACATGTGCAAATGCGGGTTAGTCCTTTCACTTGGCCCGCCCAAAAAAATGGACGGATATGACAAACTTGGCAGACCCGTTTGGACTAACTAAGACTGACTTGTCGGAATGGTATGAAAAAACTCGACGAACCATTGAGTTTAAGAAGTTCTGGATAAATCTTATAAGAAGGTATATATATATAACTTCTTAACTTTGACAAAAATTGCTTCCAAAATTTGTAGAAACCACAACAACCTTCTTCTCGCTTGTACTTGATTTTTCTTTGCACCACAGCAAGGAATATCAAGAAAATAAAATCAGGCTTTTAGAGTTTGATAAGATTTTGGATATAATATGGAAGGTTTTATGGGGAGATTATATATCGGAAGATAAAAATTGATAAAACCGAGTAAATTGTTGTAATTTTAGATGCGTAAAAACGAAATTTTAGAAAATAATTTTTTGAACACATAAACGAAAATTACGTGCATAATCGATTAGATAAAATATAGAAATACCTTTTAACACTTGAACCACTAATTTGGAGTAGATTTTGTGAGCCTAAAATGCGAATCTTCTAGTTGATTCATCCAAATATAGAGTTATACCGACTTGGATATTTGAGTTCTAGTGCCAAGGATCAAAAGTTAATAAAAGAGATTAAGAGAGCAAAGCAATCGGACGTTGCATGCAAAATGGGTGTCTTCAGCCCATTGCAATTACTTTTTTGGATTCAATAGCCCAAGTAATTGAGCCTTAATTGATTTTGAAACAAACAGAAACAGCCCAATAAATGACTAAGAGAATAGGGTTATACATTCTGTACAGACCGAATCGTACAGGACCGGTGAACCAAAATTTTAAAAAATATGTACAGGGGACTGTAACGGTCCAATCCAGACCGAAATAAAATAAAATAAAATAATATATATCTAGTTTTGCAAAAACAAAACAAAAAACATCTCAAAAATATATATATATATATATATATATATATTAAATATGTACACGATATATATGATTTTATAAATATATAAACTTAAATTAATAATAAAATAAAATTCCGGTATGACCTGGTCATTTTCGGTACCGGAGTTTTCAAAAATCCTAGACGGGACCAGATCATAAAAAAACCAGACCGTTTTTTTGGTTTCGGGTCAGTTTCGCACAACCCTAAAGAGAACCGATTGCTTGGAATTCCACGGTCCAATTTATCTCCGGAGCAAGGCACCCAAAATGTTTATAATTAGGGTCATTAATTTTTGTTCGGTTTTTTCTTAAAAAGTCTTTTTATATAATATTTTCGGATATAATTGTTTTTTAATAATGAAATATTTTATTTATTAGGAGACAACGTTTTATTATCTAATAAGTATCTACTCTCATATTATAGAGAATATATAACACAAATATATATATATATAATCTACTTTATTAGATGACGTAGTCAGTGTAACCTCATAGGACATGATACTATTAATAACATATTTTATCATTTTACATAAATTATAGTTAACTTTTAGCAAAAATAACTCTGTAGTTAAAGCGTGTTTTTCCGAGAGCGACATTAAAAGTTTATGCGCGAAAATGATTTACATGTTTGACAAACGTTGGGTATTGATGCATGGTTATTAATTTCATAAAGTTCATTGAAGGAGCTTCTTGTAGTACGTTGGATTATAGAATACAAAATACAATTCTACAAATAAATAATTTAAAAATAAAAAATATTTTGCAAAGCTAATAAACTTCGTTCTCTCAATTCCTATCAAGCTTATCAAAACGATCACATATTTAAAATAATTAATAAGATTCATTTAACTTCAACTTCAAATTTTAAGAATGATTGTCAGACAAAGCCTTCCTAGCTTAACTAGTAGAATGAGATCTAGTAACCTCGAATGGCTATTGAAGAAACTGACAAATCATAATAAGAGGGTAATTCATGTTCATGCTACTTAGATTTCCTCGTACAATGTCGTTTATATTCAAACATCAACGTGATTAGTTAGTTGGCTATTTAGACAGGAGATTGTTAAACGTACCGGTAAAAATTACTATTTGTCACCAAAACTACGCACTTCGTGTGCGTAGTTGAGTGGACTTCAACTACGCATATGGGGTGCGTAATTGGAAGTCCAAGAAAAATTAAAAAAAAAATTGAAAAAGATGAACTACGCACTTGGTGTGCGTAGTAGAAGTAAGAAGAGAAAAAAAATAAAAATAAAATAAAATATAACTACTACTACGCACTCCATGTGCGTAGTTGACTGAGATCTCAACTCGCAAGCGAAGTGCGTAGTTACGGTGACAAATAATAATTTGTCCGTACGTTTAAAAATCATAATTGGCGCCTTGACGGGCTTAGTGGCTCATTGAGTGAATTTCATAATTAGGCAGCTATAATTACATGGTCATTAACTTCTTCACCTTAATTAAATATCATCTTTACAATTAGGACTATGTTCATTACCGATTTTTGAATTCTTCCTTTACATATGTAGTCATGATGAATCAATGTGAATTATGAATTGTGCATTAGATGTGTATGCATATCTACCTCCTCCCTCAATCATCATTCATCATTTCTTTTGTCAATTATGGTTATCTAAAAGTTAACTAATACATTAAAAAAAAGAAGGCCCGCTTTATCTATATATATCTCGTTGATTTCGAACCTCACTTCATTATCCCGTCTTATTACCGGTTGGTTTTTTTTTTTTAAGTTATAATGATATATTAACTATAATGCCCAAATTCTTATGTCCTAATTTTAATACTACAATTCTAACGTATGAAATGTAATAATTGGATTATTATACTTGACATTCAATACCCATACAAATCTGATACTCAAAACACTTACACAAATCTAGGGGACCTACTTTATTAATTAGAATACATTCTTTTTTACTTTGTTACCAATAGTCATTAAAGAGTAAAGATCAATATATTCAAAATTAACACGCCAGATGCTCCACTCTTCAACACGCCAAAATCCAACCCTAGAAAAAACACCGCTCAAAACAAAAACCAAAAGTACCAGATCCCAACAAATCACAATCTCTCCAGGAATGACACTCTCGGCCTCACAAATTCTCTAGGATCTCGATTGAAAAAATGTAATAGAAAATTATCCATTAAAAGGGTTAGAGCGTAGAATTGTACCTCAATGACACATAATAGGGGTAAATCTAAATCTATTAGGAAAATAGTGATGATTGTTATTATCTACAAGATTTGTTATACATTATGGCAATTTCCGGGGAGGTTGAGATTTCGGATTACTTGGTGGTTAAGGTGGCACATCGGAGGCCTGTAAGTAAATGAAAAACCTGTTGTTGGCTATCCTCGTTCGGAACCGTCTGTTTCTCTAATGACCCCCTTGGCTACTCCCTTTTAAGGAGGAGTTGTGTCCACTCCCTCCTTATTCTCTCTGCCTCCTTAGACTTCTCTTATGTCATACATCCTTCTTGTTTCTCTTGTCCGGAACCAACGACCTTTCTACACTCTGTGTACAATCCCTGTCAAGGTTGCAATGGATCCCAAACCATCTTACACTGAAAAAGTTATGGCCAAGCCTGCTACTAAGTGTGAAGGGGATGACCTCCCTGCTAATTTTGACAACTTGAATGCATGTCTATGAGGCCAAAAGACATGAAAATCCGACCAGGTCCAAAGGGGCAACCCCAACAAACAAAAGAACAAAGCCGCTGTAACACCCCAAATCCGTGAACTCGGAGTGCTACTGGGCTAGGATCTCACAATGGATCCTGACCCTAGCCTGACAACAAATTCACTGAATCTTACAACAAGGCACCAATAGATTAAATACAAAACATCAAACTGTTATAAAAGTATCAAAAGGTTTATACAACGCTGCTGAGTACAAACAAAACATAACGTACATACATGGTCAAAATAACCCGTAGCCCACGAGTACGACCCCAGTGTACGGAGCCCTCAGCAGATCGCCCGCTCTGGATCACTCTGCAGTTCTCCTATCCTGCAAAGTATCTACAACACGTTATAAAACCGTTAGCTAACCATACACATATATAAGAAGATGCAGGAGCACACACACACATCAGAAAGTACTAAACACCTCATCATGATATCACGCATTTACCCGGTTTATTATCTTTATAATCATCGTCCAACACTCAACTCATATATATAAATATCTCAATATGAACGTATGTGACACGAGGAATATAACCCTCGCCTCTCGGGAATAGTGCCACCTGGAGTGGGGATCCGGTCCCACCTCCCGTGTACCATATGGGAGTGGACAGGTGGCCGGCCCACTGATCCATACTGGCCTGCCCGTAGAGAACCTCCAGACTCCCGGCGGGATGAAAGGACAAGTTGTCACGGCCCTACAATGGGCAATCAATAGACCATAGGTCGGTAATAACAATATCATAACACGGGCTATCAAGCATATACACACACCACTCATGCACACATCCAATATAAGGATGACAGCTAAGTAAGTCCTATGGACTTACCTCAACCTCGGGAGTCTCAGACTCAAACTCAAACTCAAACGGCTCCGCTCTGGAGATCAACACAGCCTAGACAAGGTATAACACATATATCACACTCATATCCATAACAGGGGTCACACCTAGACCCAAGGGATCCATAAGGATCATGTTCCAACTCGTAACCCTCAAAGCCGTAACCGGCATATCTATATCATACTCATCAACATACGCTACCTAGCATGCTACTACTGCTCATACTAGGAAAGGAAATGATCTACCTAACTCTAGGTAGATCCGGGACAAGACGCACCTGCGTAAACAAGGAACGCAGGGGCGGAGCAAGCAACCCGCAGGCGCGGCGGAACTCAGCCGCGGGCGCGGTGACAAAGCTGCGGGCCAACGCAGGCACGGCGCGGGCGCTGCGGCGCAGGTGCCGCGGGGGCGTGTGACTTCTGGCCGCGGGGGCGGTGACACTACAGAGAGCGATTTCGCAGTTTCTCCTCGGCTCTTCACGTGATCAAATCACGCCTCTTCTATTCCAAAGCCACATACAACATGTACATACACATACTAGCATCAATACCCTTAGCATACATCTAATCCTAAGCTAGAAAGATGAATCAAGGGAAGAAAGAAGGAAAGGCAAGGTTACTTACCACTCTTGTGGTCCTAGGCTGCAGGGGAGATCAACACACTTCAAGAGCTGGCCTCCAGGCTCAGCCTACACACAACCATCAACAACCACAACTACCACACCCAACTCTCAAGTCAAAACTCTTCCAAAAACTCAAGAACAAGATCAAGGGAAGGCAAGGAGGCAAGGAGAACGTGAAGAACTGGAGGTGAAGTGAAGAAGGAATCCCTAGATCGGCCAAGGAAAAGCATAAGAAGGAGGAAAGGTAAAGCACGGGTCAAAGGGGTCAACAAAACCGGCTGCAGCCGCCGGAAACCGCAGGGGCGGTTCCCCGAGCCGCAGGGGCGACCATCCGCAGGGACGACACCTGGTTCCCGCGGGGGTGGCTAGGCCAATATCGGCTATGGTCCAATCTCGGTCTGAAAGACTACGGCTATCTCTCCCCCCTAAAAACAAGTTTCGTCCCGAAACTTATACAAACTCCGAAAGCACTCAGACTCAAAACCGGGATATCAACCTATATGACACTATACCTCAAAAGATCACACTACTATCCGGGGCATAGAGGGACATCTCTAGCCAAACTATCATCGGGGCATGGAGAAGACATCTCCGTCCAAACTATGTCCATCAAAATAGCATGGAGGTAGGAACCATCTCCAGCTATCCCTAACAGTTGTATCACAATAGCATGGAGGTAAGAACCATCTCCAGCTATACCTAACAGTCGTACTAGCACAACAGGATCTAGTAAGATCATAAACACATCATAGCTAGCACGAAAATAAATATAGCATAGCATATAAGCACATATGCACGTAATCATATCGCTCCTTAGGCTAGTCCTAAGACCTACTCCTGGATCCTATAGGTATATCTATCCCTGCCTATAACTCTAGATAGTTCCTCTAGATACTATCCTCAGTCTCTCCCGTAGCCTCATCAGATTCTCGTCTCAACCACTGTATCCTCAACACAGGAATGTTCTATAAACGCAAGCATCTCATGCCTCTGCCTAGGACTGTAAAAGAATGCTTGATACAGATGTGGTCCGGCTCAACCACCAAATCATCATAACTCACAGTGTGTCTCGGAGCTGGTATGTAGTCCCTCAGCTGAGACACATGAAACCCAGGGTAAATCCTTGAATCTCGGAGACAGAGCTATCTGTAAGCTGCGCTCTCAACCCGATCCAGCAACTCAAACGGTCCAACTCTGAACTCTAGGGTCAGCTACGCTCTCAACTTCCTCTTAATGTCAAAGCATCTAACACCTCGTGTCGGGGACACTCTCAGCCATACTAGGCTCCAATTCTGAACTCTAGAGGTCTACGCCTCCTATCTGTATACGACCTCTGACGGCTCTGCACAGTTAGCAATCATTCTCTAACTAGGGTTACTCGAATCCCATCATCCTGAACCTGATCAGGTGTCAAATCACTGTCACTGCTCTGCTCATCTCAGCCTAACGGAGTCCGATATCTCTGTCCATACAGTGCCTCGTAGGGCCATCCGAAAAGATGCATATCAACCATTGTTGTATGAAAACTCAACTAGTGGGAGATGATCCGTCTCCACTTGTCTCCAATTCAACACACCAGTTCGCAGTATACTTCCCAATATCTGAAGGAACCTCTCTGGCTGATCATCTGTCTGAGAATGAAATGCAGTCTTGAAGTGTAAACTCGTCCCCAGGGTAGTCTGAATTTGCTGCCAAAACTTCGAGGTGAATCGTCCATCTCTGCTTGAGACGATCGTCCTCGGTACCCCATGGAGTCTCACTATCTGCCTAGAGTACTCCTCAACTAATCTGCTCATCAGCCACGTTTCCCAAATAGGAAGGAAACGTGCCGTCTTCATCAATCTATCTACGTTACCCCGATAATATCAAACTTCGATTCGGTCTCAGCCCAGTCACAACATTTATGGTGGCATCCTCCCACTTCCTCTGTGGAACAAGAAGTGGGTGGAGCTCACCTCCCGGTCTGTGATGCTCTATCCTGACCTACTGGTAGGTCGCACACGGTGCCATAAATCCGGCTACATCGGGCTTTAGCCCTACCCATCACTACAACGTCTCAAATCTTGATACCTGAATGTAAAGAGTAAGGTGTACAGTAAGTTTCCTGTAAAAAAAATCTCTGTCTCAGCTCTGTTTCAACAGGTACACAGACGCGACCGCGGCGTCTCAAAACTCCCTCTGCTCCTAGCAGGAATTGTGGTGTCTCATCCCGAGACATCCTATCTCGTATCCTCATCAGTGTCGGGCAGGTCTCCTGCTTCTGTTGAATCTCATTTCACAGATCAGGTAGAACCTCTAAAGTACTTAGCCGAGCATCCTCATCCAGAAATTGAATGTCCGACTCTAACTAGATCAAATCCTTCAATACCCTCTAGTTATGCCCAAACAGGAGCAGAAGTCAAACGTTTCTTCAGCTCCTCAAAACTCTGTACACACTGATCAAACCATACAAATCTGGTAGTCTTCCTCAGCAAACACGTAAGTGGACGGGCAATCACAGAAAAGCCTTTCACAAAGCGTCTGTAATAACCGGATAGGCCAAGGAAGCTACGTACTTCCTTGACGTTCGTCGGTGTAATCCATGCTGCTACTGTTTCAATCTTGGCCGGATCCACCTTAATTCCTTCAGCTGATACCACATGACCCAGGAATGCTACCTCCTCAGCTGGTGATATCCTGAGCGTAGGTCCATCTTGGAAAATACTGTCGCTCCTTGAAGCTGATCCAACAAGTCATCCATACGCGGCAATGGATACTTTTTCGTAATGGTCACCTTGTTCAACTCTCTGTAATCAATACACAGTCTCAACGATCCGTCCTTTTTCCGTACGAAGATGACAGGTGCTCCCCATGGAGATACACTAGGGTGAATAAAACCTTTCTCGGCCAACTCCTCGAGTTGCTTCTTCAGCTCCAACACCTCAATAGGCACCATCCGATATGGGCCTTCGAGATCTACCTCATACCAGGCTCTAACTCGATATCAAAGTCCACACTCCTCTGAGGCGGCAAACTGGAGAACTCATCAAACACATCTGCAAACTCACAGACCACTGGAATATCCTCTAATGCTGGACTCTCCCCCTCCTTCATGGCATAACACCAGAAGACCTCACATCCCTGTGCAAACAGTCTAGCTGCTCATATCACACTGATAACCATGCCAGATTTTCCAAGGTTCCAACCTCGGAAAACCTTTATCTGTCCTAACTCGGTAGAGAGGTAACAATCTTCCTACCTACATCTAAGACTATAGAAAGTCTATCCGTCCAATCCATACCTAGTATGACTTCTTCATGCTCTAATGGCATGACAAAGAAGTCAACTAGTAAAATACGGGTCCCTACAGAAATGGGGCAGTCACGAATCTCATGGGTACCTCTGACCCTACTACCATCGGGTAACCCTATACTAAAGGGTATCCCTCAATCATATCTAAACTCAAACACTGAATACCAACATCAGATATAAAAGAAGACATAGCTCCAGAATCAAACAACTCTAACAGGTAAACCATGGATCAGAGTGGTACTTGTAACAAGCGGTGCAGCTGGCTCCTCTGCACTCCTCAGCTCAAAAACTCGGCCCTGTGACCCTCTGGTGTCAGTGGTGTTCCCACCACTACCTCTGCCTCTACTCGGCCCAAGAACAGATCCCTGAGAAGTAGGACGATCTGGGACTCTCTGCCGTTCCTGCACCTGTTGCTGCTGAGGTCGTCTCTGCCTACCTCCCGCTACACTGACAGGTGAAGAACCTTGTTGAGACGAAGCTCCACCTTGTCTACAGAAAACAGCCTTATGACCTAATCGGCTACAAGTGTAACACATCACTGTCTACCTCGGGCACTCTGGCCACATATGTCCATAATTACCACAGTTGTAACACTGCTGTTTCTTATCTGCAACTGGTGTAGATAAGGGATGACGCGGGCGGCTCTGGCCTCGCCCTGAACCAATAACTCCACCAGTATCCTGTTGAGATAAATCTCTGCCCCGTTTACAGAAAATAGCTCTGTGACCTTGTCTGCCACAAATAACACAAGTCACCAACGGCCTCGGACACGCTGGTCGTATATGTCCAGGTTCCTCACAGTTATAACATCGTCGACCCATAGTTGCAACCTGTGTAGATACGTGGTAACTTGGTTGTCTCTGGTTTCGTTCGGAACTAACAACTCCACCAACAACACTGGTCTCTCCAGTCCGCTGTCTCTTCTTAGATCTTCTATACTCTTCTGGAACTTGGGTGATCTCAGCAGCACATGCCGGTATAACTGGCACCTGAGTCACTCCATGGAATCTCTCAGAGGATCTCTCCTGTACTGGCAGATCCGGGGTAGGACTACCTGCTCTGGCCGCTTCCTCCACTTGCCTGATATACGCGCGGAAATCTGGTCCCCTCATAGAGACACGATCCAAGTCATCTAACCGGACTCGCTGTGATGTACGTCTCCCAGCTATACCGTTCCCAGTCTCACGAACAACATTCTCAGCAACAACCTCACAAACCTCCTCCGCTGCAGGTGGATCAACAACGGGAATCTGACTCTGTCCTACATCTACTGGAGGAAGAGGAGATCTATCCCTACCTCGTCCATCTGCAGGTAAGGCTCTAGTCTGAACCATCTGCAGAGGACGTAAACCTAACTCAGAAGGCTATATATATGCCGTATGTATATATCAAACCAATCACAAAAGAATATCTATATATATAGATATACTGTCGAAATCTTCAGAGGGGCGATGGCTCACGTACACGATATCCCAAAACATTTTGTACTCATTTCAAAACCAAAACCTTTAGAAAAGTCAACCCCTTTCGGGTTTTGTTTATTTATCTATTCGAACTTTATTGCAGATTACTAGTGCCATTGTTGTCAACCTCGCTCTGATACCAACTTTGTAACACCCCAAATCCGTAGGACTCGGAGTGCTACTGGGCTAGGATCTCACAATGGATCCTGACCCTAGCCTAACAACAAATTCACTGAATCTTACAACAAGGCACCAATAGATTAAATACAAAACATCAAACTGTAATAAAAGTATCAAAAGGTTTATACAACGCTGCTGAGTACAAACAAAACATAACGTATATACATGGTCAAAATAACCCGTAGCCCACGAGTACGACCCCAATGTACGGAGCCCTCAGCAGATCGCCCGCTCTGGATCACTCTACAGTTCTCCTATCCTGCAAAGTATCTACAACACGTTATAAAACTGTTAGCTAACCATACACATATATAAGAAGATGCAGGAACACACACACACATCAAAAGTACTAAACACCTCATCATGATATCACGCATTTACCCGGTTTATTATCTTTATAATCATCGTCCAACACTCAACTCATATATATAAATATCTCAATATGAACGTATGTGACACGAGGAATATAACCCTCGCCTCTCGGGAATAGTGCCACCTGGAGTGGGGATCCGGTCCCACCTCCCGTGTACCCTATGGGAGTGGACAGGTGGCCGGCCCACTGATCCATACTGGCCTGCCCGTAGAGAACCTCCAGACTCCCGGCGGGATGAAAGGACAAGTTGTCACGGCCCTACAATGGGCAATCAATAGACCATAGGTCGGTAATAACAATATCATAACACGGGCTATCAAGCATATACACACACCACTCATGCACACATCCAATATAAGGATGGCAGCTACGTAAGTCCTATGGACTTACCTCAACCTCGGGAGTCTCAGACTCAAACTCAAACTCAAACGGCTCCGCTCTGGAGATCAACACAACCTAGACAAGGTATAACACATATATCACACTCATATCCATAACAGGGGTCACACCTAGACCCAAGGGATCCATAAGGATCATGTTCCAACTCGTAACCTTCAAAGCTATAACCGGCATATCTATATCATACTCATCAACATCCGCTACCTAGCATGCTACTACTGCTCATACTAGGAAAGGAAATGATCTACCTAACTCTAGGTAGATCCGGGACAAGACGCACCTGCGTAAACAAGGAACGCAGGGGCGGAGCAAGCAACCCGCTGGCGCGGTAGAACTCAGCCGCGGGCGCGGTGACAAAGCTGTGGGCCAACGCAGGCACGCCGCAGGCACGCCGCAGGCACGGCGCAGGTGCCGCGGGGGCGGTGACTTCTGGCCGCGGGGGCGGCGACACTACATAGAGCGATTTCGCAGTTTCTCCTCGGCTCTTCACGTGATCAAATCACGTCTCTTCTATTCCAAAGCCACATACAACATGTACATACACATACAAGCATCAATACCCTTAGCATACATCTAATCCTAAGCTAGAAAGATGAATCAAGGGAAGAAAGAAGGAAAGGCAAGGTTACTTACAACTCTTGTGGTCCTAGGCTGCGGGGGAGATCAAAACACTTCAAGAGCTGGCCTCCAGGCTCAGCCTACACACAACCATCAACAACCGCAGCTACCACACCCAACTCTCAAGTCAAAACTCTTCCAAAAACTCAAGAACAAGATCAAGGGAAGGCAAGGGAAGCAAGGAGGCAAGGAGAACGTGAAGAACTGGAGGTGAAGTGAAGAAGGAATCCCTAGATCGGCCAAGGAAAAGCATAAGAAGGAGGAAAGGTAAAGCATGGGTCAAAGGGGTCAACAAAACCGGCTGCAGCCGCCGGAAACCGCAGGGGCGGTTCCCTGAGCCGCAGGGGCGGCCATCCGCAAGGGCGGCACCTGGTTCCCGCGGGGGCGGCTAGGCCAATCTCGGCCCAAATCCAATCTCGGCTATGGTCCGATCTCGGTCCGAAAGACTACGGCTCTTACATCCGCACCAATGACGCAAAAGGGGAAAAAACATATGACAGGAGCCAAAAAACACGGCAAAGCTTGATGAAAAAAAGAAGAAGAATCGTCTAAAATGGACTCATACATCCACGAACTAAACAAGGTTAGATCAAATGCTCTTGAACTTCGAGATTCCTCTCATTAGTAGGATATATGGGGAGCCTATTGACTTTGCTAAGATAAGAATGAAACTCATCAAGGAATGGCGTTTTATTCATGGTGATTTCAGTTTATCTCTATTGCTAACAACTGGTTTAAAATCCGATTAGCCAATCCAATTGATAAAAAAAAGTGTGGGAAGGGTGCTCTTATCACATTTTAGGTCAAGTCCTCATAAAAAACTGGAACCCGAATTTTAACCCTTATATTGAAAATGTGTCTAGAATCGACATTTGGGTTAGAATCCCCTTTCTTCCTTTCGAATATGCAATGTTGATGCGATTATTGCCATTATTAAGAAACACAAATTAGATATTTTTGTCAAATATATATGACATTAATAACAAAAGGAAATCCGGTAATAAATTTCCTAGATTTTGCATTAACATTGACATGGCAGGAGAAGTGTGTGGTGAGATCTTTATTCCGGATGAAAACAAAAACATGGTAAAATACAATGTTTGATTCGAGGATTTTCCCGAGGGGAGCGGGAATTGTGGTTCTTTGGACCATGTCTTTAATCAATGCCCTCTCCGAGTTGTTCAACCAAAAAAGATTTAGATTACCATCCGAAGATCATCAAACTCTGTGGAGATGGCTAGCAACGAGAATTGTGAACCAAATGTTAAGGGACAAGAAGGTGAAGGATGGACTAAGGTAGGAAATAAAGATACACCCTTGGTGGAGGCTATGAATACATCGTCTAAACCTTATTTATGTAACAAGAGCGGGGTTTCGGTCTCTTTTTTTTACAACAAAGACAATGATAGTGAAGCAACAGTAAAGGTGAATACTCCTCCCGCGAAGGCTTTGATTCTCCCTCAAAGGATGAGGCCTCACCCAAAACTACTCCAAGCAAGGTTGATGCTCCCCCTCTACTGTTATGAAATATGCCCTTCCACCCGGCAACAATGGAGTCACCAATAAGAACACTACGATTGTGACAAAACCCCCCAACAAACGCTAGCAAAAACCAATCTCCTGCACAAATTCCCCCCCCCCCCCCCCCCTATGGAGACATTCACAGTACAATTAAGGATCAAATAATGTTCTATTATTGTTACGTCTCAAGAACATATAAATCCGCAACCTAATACATATTTCTTTCAAGGTAAAGAGGGATAAATGATAAATAAACTTTATTTCTCAATTAAGGATCAAATAATCCTATCAGTTACGTCTCAGGAATTAAATGCTCTAAAGAAGAAATAATGGCACATTCAATCCAATGAAGGTTAGACCTTAAAATCCTATCAATAATGATAGAAACTCACAGGATAACAAAACTAGGAAGGGATAGTTTTAAATTTATAACATGCTATAAATCCCCTAAATAGCAACGAACCCACAATGTATGGATCGTACGAAGTCGGACAAGTATTTCAGGGTCGAACACAAGGACTGAGAGGATTAACCTGCAGCAATGATTAAGGATAATATATATATAGAATAAGAAAGGGGGTTGAAAAAGATAAGGAAAAGAAGTCAAAGATTTTGGAGGTTTTGGGATTCCCTCAACTGAATGTCACATTCAGTCAAGAGCAGTTTTCTAATACAAAGGGAAAGAAAAGATAATCAAATAAATGCAAGAAAATAGATTCCAAGGATTCAAGATCATTATTTATACATATGGACTCAAGATATATAAATCTCACGTGGCATATAAATGGTTGAAAGCTCCAGGTATGAATGTTTCTCTACTAATATTCTATTACCGTTACGTCTCAAGAACATATAAATCCGCAGCCTAATACCTATTTCTTTCAAGGTAAAGAGAGAGAAATCATAAATAAACCTTATGTACTAATTAAGGATCAAATAACCCTTTACAGTTACGTCTCAGGAATTAAATGTATTAAAGAAGAAATAATGGCACATTCAATCCAATAAAGGTTAAACATTTATTACCTAGGAACAAGTTCTCTTATGTATCTAAGAAGGAATATCTCAGTTACGACTCGATTCCAACTTAGGTTGAAGTGGTTTAGATCAATTCTAAACCTGACAAAAACCAAACCTTTCCACAAGATTTAAAGCGATTCAAAAAATTATAGGGAACAATCCATCATTGTCCAAGGTATAAGCAAATTTCTAATCTACCTTGGAACCGCTAAGATCTAGCCAATAACAATCATATCAAAAGACAAATAAAGAAATAACAAAAGGGGAAGAAAGAACTCAATTTCGAATGAATGAAAACTTGCAATCTTGTCAAATCTCGAATCAACAATGTCTTCCAAACAAATCTAAATGCAAACGTGCGAAACTTTAATCTAAACTAATCTAAACTACGAAGAACAAAGGTTGAAGAAGACGGTAGGGTAGGAAACGACTCCCCCCTCTAGGGTAACTTTTGGGCGACTCCCAGCCAAATCGAACACCCTTGGAATGAATCCAAGACTTCCTTTTATACACAAAACCTAGCTAAAAGATGTTGGGCCAAAAAGGAAAAAGCCCGTAAACGAAATATGACGCTCAAGGAAAATCTGGGGCTGGATCTCGGCCGATATCAGTCACGGTCGGGGCCAAGATTTCGTCTTTGATCTTCAGCGTCATGGGATCTCGGTCAGTCTTCCATGGATCTCGGTCCAAGATACCGACCGAGATGTTGAACAATAGGCTCTATCATGGACAAAGATAAGTGGATATCGGCCGAGATGGATCCTTGTTCGTTCCTTCATGTCTCTAGCTTGATTCCTAGTCATTTTCCGTGCACGTATGCTCGCTCCAATGCATCCACTTCGAGGCTTGATCCTCAAATACGTCGTTTTAGCTCCATAATGTGTCAAATCACCTACAAACCCACAAACAGTGTGTTTAGACATCTATTCTTGCAAAGTAGAACTAAACAAGCCTAAATGGCACATACTAAGGCTAAAACATGAATGTGGAAAGGGAAAATCTACCTAAATGCATGACTAAAACAGGTCGATAATTCATATTATCACTAATAATAATCTCAAGGTAAAAAATGTTGCTGGAAAAGCCTTGGAAATAAATTTGCTTTACAAAACATGGACCGATATGCTCTATCACTCGCTGAAATTAGCTTTACCATGCACTTTTGCCTTCCTAATTTCCATTTTCAAAACCGGGTTACAATGATAGCTAGCTTATGGAATATTAGGGGTATGGGTCGGAGTACCATCTGGAAAAACCTCGATGCGGTATGTAAAATCCACAAAATCTACATTTGTGCTATAACAGACACAAAATTGGAGAAACCCCCGGATGAATGACTTTGAAATCAGCAGCCTTCGACAACATGATATACTGTCCGACCATTGGAAGGGCAGGTGGTTTATGCCTGTTGTGGAAAGCGTACCAACTACGAAATCAAACAATTGAGTTTAAATTCAAAACCGACAGATTTATATGTGTTGAATATAATTGTTTCAACTTGAACCATAAAATGAACATTATCTTTGCATATGCACCTCTAGAAGAATCGGAAAAAAAAACCAAATTTGGGATTCCTTGTCAGAATTTATTCAAGACTCTACCTCACCATGTATCATCCTCGGAGACCTATATCCAATAGCACTCGGAAAAACATGGTGAAGCACGTATAAACACAAACATATTTAATAAATTAATCAACTTTAAGAACTCTTGCAACCTTGACGTTATACAAACTTCTGGCAATGCCTTTATGTAGAGGAAAAAAAGAGAATGTCCGAACAATATTCTTGAAAAACTCGATCGAGTGCTAGTCAATAATTAAAGTTTACAATGGTACCCAAATTTAAAAACCAAAAACCATGCATTTGTAACACCCCGAATCCGTAGGACTCGAGGTGCTATTGGGCTAGGATCTCACAATAGATTAAAACGAAACCACAAAAACTGGAATAAATATCAAAAGGTTTAAACAGAATACTGCTGAGTACAATCAAAACATAACATATACATGATCAAAAGATCCCAATCCCACGAAGACGACCTAGTGTACGGAGCCCTCAGCAGATCAACCTCTTTGGATCACTCTGCAGTTCTCCTAACCTGCAAAGTATCTACAACACGGTATAAAACCGTTAGCTAACCATACACATATAAAGAATGAGCATAAGCACAATCACATATCAGAAATACTAAACACTTCATCATGATATCACACATTTACCCGGTTCATTATCTTTATATAAATGGTCCAACACACGAATCGTATATATATATAAATATCAATATGAACATATGTGACACGAGGAATATAACCCTCGCCTCTCGGTGGTCATGCCAGCTGGAGTGGTCAACCGGGACGACTCCTCCGTGTACCCTGAGGGAGTGGAGACAGTGTCCGTTCCGTGTACCAGATCTGGATGTTCCGCAAAGAACCTCTCAGTGTCCCATGGGGATGAGTGGGCAAGGTTGTCACGGCCCTACAATGGGCAGTCACTAAACCATAGGTCGGTAATAATCAATCCTCACATGCTATCAATCATATATCAAACACCACTCATGCACACATCCAATATAGGGATGGAAGCTAAGTAAGTCCTATGGACTTACCTCAATCTTAGAAGTAGTCTCGCTACAACAACTCTCAAACAGGTCCACTCCAAACTGGAGGACAACACGGCCTATACAAGGCATACATATATATATCAAACTTCTATCACACAAAGGGGTCACACCTAAACCCAAGGGATCCATAAGAATCATATCCAACTTGTAAACCTCAAAGCCCTAACCGGCATATCCATATCATACTCATCATAAACCGATACCTAACATGGTACTAAGTCCCTCATACTAGGAAAGGAAAGGAGCTACCCAACTATAGGTAGTCCCGGGACAAGACGCACCTGCGTGACAAAGGGATGCAGGGGCGGAGCAAGAATCCGCAGGCGCGGCAAGGATCAGCCGCAGGCGCGGTGACTGTGGCCGCTGGCAAGCGCAGGCGTGGAAGAACGCGGGCGCTGGCGTTGAGACCGTTGCCGCAGGGGCGGCGGCTTCCGGGCGCGGGTGCAGGGACAATGCTTCCGTAGGGGCGGCAGCTTCCAGCCGCGGGGCGGCGACAATGCAGAGGCCGATCCCGCGATTCCTCTTCGGCTCATCCAAAACCACATACAAACATATACATACATAAACCAACATCAATCTACATCCACATACAACTAAACCTAAGCTAAGAAGATGGAATCAAGGAAAGAAAGAAGGAGAAGCAAGATCACTTACCACCCTTGTGGTTCTAGGCTGCAGGGAGAGATCACACACCTCAGTAGTTGGCCTCCAAGCTCAGCATACACACATCCATCATCAACATCAACCACAACACACAACTCTCAAGCAAAACTCAAAGGAGAACCAAGAACAAGATCAAAGAGAAAGAGGGAAGCAAGGAGGACGTGAACGAAGTTGGAAATGGAATGAAGACTGAAGAAGAAACCCTTGCCTCCCAAAGTAAGAGGAGAAGAGAGTAAAGCACGGGTCAAAGAAGTCAACAAAACCGGCTGCAGCCGCAAGAAACCGCGGGGCGGTTCCCTGAGCCGTAGGGGCGGGAACCCGCAAGGGCGGCACACAAGCCCGCGGGGGCGGCTAGGCCAAATCTCGGCCAAAGCCAAACTCGGCTAAAGTCCAATCTCGGTCCGAAGACTAGGGCTCTTACAACATTTACTATATCAAACCACTGTCAAATTTCCATGGAAATTGTGGCGACAAATAATTATACCCCACAACCGTTAAATTTGAAATGATGTGGACTAAATGCAAAGCTTTTGAGAATATTGTCAAACAAACACGGCATTCCAACTTTTCGGGAAACGTAATGTTCAAGCTTACAAAGAAAACCCAATTGCTAAAAATAATGGCAAAAGAATGGAGTAAAGTAAATTTTGAAAAAATTTCAAGCAACTTAAGGATGTTTAAATGCAACTACAAGATATTTAGGAAGAGGGTCAGTCAATTTGAACAAAAGAGATGAGATAATTCAAAGGAACCTCCTCACTAAACAAATCCGATTACTATCCTTTCACCAAAGATATTGGAGACAAAGATCAAAATACAATCACTTAAAAGATATTGACTCGAATACCAAATATTTCCATCGTATTGCCTCAACAAGAAAGAATTGCAAACACATAAAGGATCTAACAACCAAAAATGGTATTATTCTATCCTCTGAATCTGAGATTCGGGTTGAAGTTCAAACCGAATTCTTGAGAAAATTCTCCAAAACCTTATTTGACCAATCTCTTTTGAACGAAATATTACAACTGATAAAAAAACAAAGTTACTAACGAAGAAAACGAGAACTTAACAAAATCACCGACAAATGAAGAGATCAAAAATGCCATTTTCGATATTGGTTGTGATAAATCGTCTGGATCAGATGGTATGCCAGTGGATTTCTACCAAAGATATTGACATATTGTAGGAAATGACATTTTCAAAGCGGTAAAAGGGTTTTTCAGAAGCGGGAATTACTCAAACAAATAAACCACACTTTTATAACCTTAATCCCGAAAGTAGACACTCCTACCACTATTAACCACTTCAGACCTATTAGCCTCTGCTCAACTATACACAAAATTACTGCTAAAATAATCACAAACATAATGGAAAAATTCATGCCTAAACTAATTCACCCTCGACAAGGTGCATTTGTTGCAAACAAATCAATTCACAATAAAATACTTATAGCTCACGAGATCTTCCACTCTTTTCGCTTTAAGGAAATGAAGGATGGGCGGCTATAAAACTTGACATGAAAAAAGCTTATGACCAAGTTAACCGAGACTACATTTTTATGTATCCTCAAAAATATTGGATTCAACAATAAATTTGTGGGATGGATTAAAGAATGTATCACAACAACCTCTTTATCTGCTCTTGTAAACAATGGACCAACGGAACAATTCTTTCCTGAAAAAGGTCTTAGGAAAGGAGACCCATTATCCCCGTGCTTGTTCATTATGGGGGTAGAAATCCTAACAAAAATGTTACAAGAGGATTGCAACAACTATGACAATCATATCGGATTATCTTTTTGTAGACAAGGAACTCAAATCATGTTCTTATCATTTGTTGATGATATGATTATCTTTGTTAAAGCAAATGGTGAATCTTGTCAAAGGACAAAACAAATCCTTCAATAGTACTGCTCTATATCGGGTCAAAAAACTAATTACCAAAAATCAGCCTTCCAAACCACAAAAAATACGAACGAATATGGTATTGCCCAATTAAAAAATATATTGGCAATGGATCACACTACAACCCTTAACAAATATCTTGGATGCCCAATAATTAATGGAAGAGTGACAAAAGAGATCTTCATGGACATTAATCTCAAATTGAAACAACAAATTTAGATATGGAAAGCGAAGTCCCTATCACAAGAAGATAGAAACACTCTAGCCTCGATGCAAACAAAAATAACTTCAACTCAGTTATAAGAGCAAAGACTTAATTATGCTATCAAAATGGGTTTACAAGAAGCTATCAGATTAAAGATCAAAAAGATTGAGATCGAAGGAGAATGTGTGTTATCAAGGTACTCCAAGGTATGTGGTATTACCCGTGGGAGGTCGAGATGATTCAATCCGACTCTAGACTTGATCTTCTCTTCTTTGATGAAGTCCAAATCAGACATGTATTCAGAGAAATTAACCGTGTTGCTGACCATTTGACCCATTTGAAAATCTCGAAGCCCGACACCAATTTTATTGATGATCTGAAACTTCGCGTTCTCATCCGCATTAGGTTGGACTTCCTCTAGAAGGTAACCCAATCTAACCGTTTTCTGTTATTAAAAAAAATAAAAAAAAATAAAGAGTAAAGATCCGCTCCCCAATTTCACCCAAAAAATTTAAAATAATTCATTAGAATTATGAAATTTGAATAAATATTTCTTCTTTTGGTTTATATCCTAAAAAAATGTTCTTACAATTTTATTATCATCAGTATCATAATCAACTTATTATCATCATTTGTACTATCAGCAAATCTATTTTAAATAAAATTTTCTTATAGTATCTCATCAAACACTTCACATCTACTATATATAATAATAAAACAGAAGTAAATAATCCCACTTGTCGTTTTCACGTCAAGCCACCTCGGATTTTGCCACATGTCGTCCCTAAATTAAGCCATATAGGATTTCGCCACGTGTCGTCTCTAAATTGTGCCACCTCATTTTTTACCTTCTATTTTATTTATTTATGGAGATGATGTAAACTAATTTCCATTAAAAAATATAGAATTGATCTTATATTATTTTGTATTAATTATTATCATATATGATTTTATCGGTTTAAATAATTTCCTTTCAAGAACTACCATTTTACAACATGTCATTATTAAGAGATATGATTTGAATTTTTCACTCAATTAGGATATAATTACTAATATGTAAACTAATCTTAATTTATATGGTATAAATAGTTTTAATACTTTCTATCAATTTAATTAACTAGGATTAATGTATTTTAGTAAAAATATTAACCGATTAATTAATAAATGTTACATGCCTAATTTATTTTTAATAAACGTATTAAAAAAAGATTATCAAACAATTATTATAAATTTTATATATATATATATATATATATATATATATATATATATATATATATATATATTCATTGCTCAATGATAAATACACCCAAAGTTTATTAAATATGTATTGTTGATTCATTACTTACTAAACAATTTTGCGTACAAGTTTAAATTATATTAATAAAAATTATAAACCTTTTTATAGATTTTTTTTATATTTATTAAAATAACCATACAACTAAAAAGTACAAAGTATCACGTTTTATATTAGAATTTAATAGAGCTATTTTTTTCTAATGAATAGGAAACTATCCTTGACTTTAAATTATTTTATTTATCTTTACAAGATTTTTTCTATATAATTATAATTTTTTTTTTATTACTCAAGTAACTTATTAGTAAAATCATTATACAAAAATTGGTTGACACTTTATTAAACTCGGTTTAAATTTGATAAAAATTGTTAACAAGTTTTTGAATGACAGAAAAGAAACTTATAAAATGTATAAATGTTAAAAAAATTAAATATAATTTATACTCGAAGAGATAATGAATACTATGACCAATAATATACAAAATAATTAACGGTAAATTTATGATCTAACTTCACCATAATATGACCATTAACTTTACAAATGATACTATATAATATCGTATTTTTTTTTTTAAATTCCATAAAAAGCACGGGAACTAAGCTACTACATTTCCTAATCAATCATACGCTTGTTTCACATATTCACACAAGTATATTTAGCATGAAGTTGACATTATATCAATACATTGAGTTTGGCTTCAGTCAAATCTAATTTAAATATTGTGAGATTTAAAATGATATTTGTCTATCACTATGTACAATTTCACTAGAGAAAGGGATGATTTTGAAGAAGATAAAGTATGAGCATATTCCATCTAAATCGATTGAGATCCTAACGAAGTAATGAAGTATATCATACAGAAGGGTTGTAGGAGAGCATGGAAGAAGAGTAGGCAGTAAACGGCTCCAGAAAGAGGAGTAACAAGGAAGTGACTACTTTCTAAAGCCTAAAAATTCCCCCTACCTGGGTGACATTTCTAAATATGAAATATCCGATCTGATAATTTTATAAAAGTCTGATTTGAGAGCATCTGAATATCCGTCACTTTTATACGAATTGAATAACCGATCCGAGTATTTTTTTTTTATTAGACTAGTCGGATATATCTGATTCGATTTTTTCCTCCTCATTACTTCGACCCATATCTGATGCTCCGAAAAATATTTTTCCTTTCGAATCGGACTCGAATCACCAATTACAAGATATAATTCAGAAATTTTCGGATCTGATCTTTGGTTTAATGAATCGGATTAGACAGATCGGACATCTTTGCTCACCCTATTACCTATCTCCTCCCTGATAAATTCAAACATTAGTTATATGAATTATAATATAATTATATAACTTTAAAATTTAAATGATATAATTTAAAATACATTATAAATAGGATTATAGTATATTCAGTTATTAAAGTGAAAAAAATATTATCTAGACGACTTTATATTGTAAAAAGTTAATATAATACTAGAAGCATATCTCTTATACATTTTTTATTACATTATTTAATACGGGTAATATTAGAAGCATATTTATTATACAATTTTTATTAAAAGTAGCAATAAATATAAGTTTTTAAACACACTTAGTTATTAATCAAACATGCATAACCATGACATTGAATATTTTTGAATGTATGCATCTATAAATTTAAATGTATAAAAAGTTATAATAATACTTGTGTTGGTGGAAGCTGAAATTATATATGTTATATATCTAACAATGTGTGTGTGCGCAGGATCACATTATTGATGTGTAAATTTGTCCCTTTGTTACAACAATCTGTAATACTGCCTCAGCCACCGAAAGCAAAACTAATTTCTTACCTTTTTGTCATTTTAGAGAAGAAGTAACGTCGAAGGGCATAAAAGCATCACATTATTACTATTTGCAAACGTACGTCTCGTAATTTTCTGCGTGAAAATTGAGAATGATCCCAATTCAATAAATCTAGAACGAAAATACTATGAATTATGATTTTTGTGATTTATTTAAATTTGCTGGGTTCAATTTCAAAGAGATTTTATCGAGAAAAAATAAATACAAATAATCTTAAATTGACAAATATCAAACAAATGAACAAATTGTTGCATGATAAAACAGATGATTTCTATAAATAACGGACTCTAGATCCAAGAATCTTAAATCTAGTAATATACTAATCATAAAGACGTTATTTACTTGTCAAAGTTATAAGCACGCAATGAGAATCAAAATAATAATGATCTCGCGTCACAAGACAATACAATAGTCTTTAAGATTTATGAGAGTATTCCTGCAACATTATAAAATTTGTATTCATATTTACGATGATATTCTTATCCTTAAGACCATCTATTTTCACACCCAATTACAATCTTGTTTGATCCTCAAGACCATCAACATAGCATGCTTTTATTGAATAACCTATAACACAATGCCACAAGAAAATATTAATTAAGCATGTGTAATTTATATTACATGTAATAATGGTATGATTGATCAACCAATTAGTGAAGTAAGCCCGATGAACTTACTTGTTGTACGAGAAGCAAGATACACAGCTTCACACAATCACACACTTTTCGCTTTCTTCACACTACCTTGTAAGACTATAACAACTTCATTGAATTGATTTAGAGCCTTCAAATTAATTAAACCCCTCCTATTGGAATAAATAGGTTACAAAATGTTGTGCGGAATTACTGAGAAAAAACATAATTTAACAAATAAGAAAGACAACACATAGGTTTATAGTGATTCACCCAATAAAGGATATCTCCACTTTCACAAAGAGATTTTATTGAGGAGTTTCATAGTACATATGAAAGGATAAACAAATGATAACTAGGTTATCCCAGATTACAAATAAGGAACAGATGATGGGAGACTAAGAGAACCCTACAATATATATAGGAACAACCCTATGTTTATACTTGGACATGTTTATACTTGAAAGGTTCAAACTTGGCAGTATATTTGACAGGTTTATACTTGAGCGCCAAATATAAGACTAGACCAAACAGAAATAAGCCCAATTCAAGTCATTTTCAACAAATCTCCACCTTGACTTTAATTCTCACAGATATACCATCTTGCATTATTCAATGTCTGAATCCTCACAGACATACCAGATGCATTAGTCAATGCTCAAATCAACTCCTCTCCAAACGCATTAGTCAATGCCCAGACCAACTCCTCTCTCTATCCAGATGCGCCCCTTGGGCACTCAACAATTTATGACATTTAGCAAGTACAAACGTTGGAACTTCTTGCGAGGTACCAGCTTGGTGAACATATCAGCATGATTATCAGCAGTTCCTACTTTCTTCACCCTGATCCTCATCACCGCTTGCTAGTGTTCTTTTCCTGGTTGCCCCATGAACCTGCTAACGACACTAATAATTTGTGTCAGATCTAGTCTTGTGCAAACCATAACATACATCAAACTCCCTACTATACAAGTTGTGAGACCCCTACTCTTCCGGAACGAGATCGGACCATGGCCAAGTTTGGCTTTGGCTGATTTTAGACTTTTCTGCACCCGCGGACATTTTGGCCGCCCCTGCGGGTCTCCGCCCCTGCGGCTCATGGGACCGCCCCTGCGGTTTCCGGCGGCTGCAGCCGGTTTTGTTGACTCTTTTGACCATGCTTTACCCTTTACCTTACCTCTTCGTTTTACCTTGCTGAGCAAGGGTTCCATCTTCATTCCTTTCTTTAGCTTCCCACGTCCTTCTTGCTTCTCCTTCACCTTTCCTTAACCTTGTCTTGGTTCTCCTTGGTTTTGAAGAGTTTTATTGTGGCTTTAATGATGATGATGCTTTTGATGAGTGCTGCTGTGCTTGGAAGCCAATGAGATTGTTGGTGATCAGTTCCTTAGCTAACCACAGTTGTGGTAAGCTTCATCCTCCTTGCTTCTTCATTCTTTCTTCTTCTTTGCTCTTCCTTCTTTAACTTAGGATTAGTTGTATGAATCATAGGGTGATGTTGTTATGTGTTTGTTGTGGCATGTGTGTGTTTGTGATGGAGAGAAGACGTGATTTGATCACGTGAAGAGATAAAGAGAAACCGCGAGGTTTCATTCTGCAATGCCGCCGCCCCCGCGGCCAGAAGTCACCGCCCCTGCGGAAGACGTGTCACAGCGCCTGCGCCGTGCCTGTGTTGCTAGCGATCCTTGTCACCGCCCCCGCGGTTGAGTGCCACCGTGCCTGCGGTTTCCTACGTTCCGCCCTGCGTCCTCCGTTCACGCAGGTGCGTCTTGTCCCGGGACTACCTATAGTTAGGTAGTTCCTTTCCTTTCTAGTATGAGGGAACTAATGACATGCTAGGATTCGGATGTTGATGAGTATGATATAGTTATGCCGGTTACGGCCTTGAGGTTTACGAGTTGGACTTGATCCTTATGGATCCCTTGGGTCAAGGTGTGACCCCTTTGTGTGATAGGATTGTGATATATATGTATGTGTGCCTTGTATAGGCCGTGTTGTCCTCTAGTTTGGAGTGGACCAGTTGGAGAGTTGATCGTACTTGAGTTACTCCTGAGATTTGAGGTAAGTCCATAGGGCTTACTTAGCTACTATCCTTATATTGGATGTATGCTTGAGTGTTGTGTGTTATGTGCTTTATAGCATGTGTTATTATGGTCACCGACCTATGTTTTATTGACCTCCCATTGTAGTGGTTGTGACAACTTACCTTTCATCCCGTAGTGGAGTCTGGGAAGTTCTCTGTAAGCTAGTTAGTTCTTGTATACGGGAAGGGCACCTACCACTCCATATGGTATACGGGAAAGTGCGCTGATACCACTCCAGCTAGCTATTGCACGCAGAGGCGAGGATTATATTCATTCCTCGTGTCTCGTATTTTCATATACTAATTTATATACTCTTGAATGATTAACCTTATAAAGATAATTAACCGGGTAAATGTGTCATATCATGCTGAGGTGTTAAGTTTACTGATATGTGATTGTGCTTTAGCATCTTCTCATATATGTGTATAGTTAGCTAACGGTTTTATACCGTGTTGTAGATCCTTTGCAGGTTAGGAGAACTGCAGAGTGATCCGGAGGGGTGATCTGCTGAGGGTTCCGTACACGGGGCGTACTCGTGGGATATGGGTTATTTATGTTGTACGGGTTTATGTTTTAACTTTTGTACTCAGCAGTACCTTGTATCACCTTTTTGATATGTATATCAGTTTTATGTTTTGGTTTAATCTATTGGTGCCTTGTTGTAAGATTCAGTGAAGTTGTTGTCAGGCTAGGGTCAGGATCCATTGTGAGATCCTAGCCCAGTAGCACTCCGAGTCCTACGGATTTGGGGTGTTACAAATTGGTATCAGAGCCCAGGTTGACAACAATGACACTAGTAATCTGCAATAAAGTTCGAATAGATAAATAAACAGAACCCGAAAAGGGGTCTGACTTTTCAAAAGGTTTTGGTTTTGAAATGAGTACAAATGTTTTGGGTTATCGTGTACGTGAACCATCGCCCCTCTAAAGATCTCGACAGTATAGATATATATATAGATATTCTGCTGTGATTGATTTGTTATATATCTATACATATGGCATATATATAGCCTTCTAAGATAGGTTTACGTCTTCTGCAGATGGTTCAGACTAGAGCCTTACCTGCAGCAAGACGAGGTAGAGGTAGACCCTCTTTAGGTAGAGGACGGGGTAGGACTCCTGCTGACGGTTCACATGCAGGAGAGATACATGAGGAGGTTGTTGAGAGCGTCGTTCCTGAGACTGGGAACGGGGCAGCTGAGCGACAGGGGGCACAGAGAGCCCAGTCTGGTGATTCTGATCGCGTCTCTATGGGTAGATCAGAGTTTCATGCTTATATCAGACGTGTTGAGGAGGCTGCCAGAGCCGGTAGACGTGCCCTAGATTTACAAGCACATGAGGGACCATCTGAGAGATCCCACACCGTTACTCAGGTACCAGCTGTACAGGTACCTGCTGCTAAGATGGCCAGAGCACCAGAGGAGTATAGAGGGCCTAGACCAGATACCTGGTTGAAGGCATTCCATCATATGGGTGTACCCCCTTTCACTGGGAAGGTGGGGTTGGAGGTTGAGCTCTGGATCGGGCATGTAGACTCAGCTCTGGAGTCTATTCGATGTCTAGCTGACAGACAGATCGAGCTGGTTCAGACTTTATTCCGAGACTTGGCACAACACTGGTGGAGATCAGTACGGGGTCAGGTTACTAGTTATGATCAGATGAAGACGATGATTGAAGAGCGTTTCTGCCCTGCCTTTATGAGGAGGGAGAAACTGAGAGATTTTGTGGAGGCTGGGTTTGAGGATGTACTAGTCTCTGAGGCCATCAGGAGGTTTCAGGAGGAGCTGGCATTACTGGGACCAGCTGCACCTGCTGCAGATCAGCACGTTTATCTCTTTTCCCGACGACTGAGGGATACTACCCGGACCTACATGGCGGGATTTCATTGTGAGACTCTCACAGATTATTAGGACAGAGCTTCCGATTATGAGAGGGAGCGAGCTGGACAGAGGAGAGCTTCTCAGACTGGAGGGTCTGAGAAGAGGCAGCGTACAGGGCAGACCAATGGTTCTACTAGTGGTTGGCGTGGTCAGAGACGCCAAAGTCAGCCTTCATCTGTGCTGGTTGCAGAGAAGGGATGTCAGTGCTTTAACTGTGGAGATCCAAGGCATATGAGGCCAGAGTGCACGAGGCCATTGGTGACTTGCTACACCTGTGATAGGCAAGGTCACCGAGCTGTTTACTGCCGCCAGGGTGGAGCTTCATCTCAGCAGGGTTCTTCTCCTACTAGTGCAACGGGAGGTGGGCAGAGGCCACCTCAGCAACAGCAGACTCAGGGACAGCAGAGAGTCCCAAATCGCCCTACGACTCAAGGATCTGCTCCTGGGCCGAGTAGAGGCAGAGTTCGTGGTGGGGGCACCACTAATACCAGAGGCCCGCAGGGTCGTGTTTTTGAGCTGAGGAGTGCAGAGGAGCTAACAACACCTACTGCTACAGGTACCATTCTGATTCATGGTTTACCTGTTAGAGTTTTATTTGACACTTGTGCTACACACTCTTTTATTTCTGATGCCTGTGTAGAGCGTCTTGGTTTAGATACAGTTGAGGGGATGCCCTTTATTATAGGGTTACCCAATGGTGGTAGGGTCAGAGGTACCCGTGAGATTCACGGTTGTCCCATTTCTGTAGGGACCCGTGTGTTACTAGTTGATTTCTTTGTCATGCCGTTAGAGCATGAGAAAGTCATTCTAGGTATGGATTGGATGGATAGACATTCTGCAGTCTTAGATGTAGGTAGGAGGACTGTTACCTTCTCTACCGAGTAACGTCAGATAGAGGTTTTCTGAGGTTGGGACCTTGGAAAGACAGGCACGATTATCAGTGCAGTACGGGGCAGCTAGATTGATTGCACAGGGTTGTGATGCCTTCTGGTGTTATGCCATGAAGGAGGGGAGAGTCCAGCATTAGAGGATATCCCTGTGGTTTGCAAATTTACAGATGTGTTTGCTGAGCCGTCCAGTTTGCCGCCTCAGAGGAGTATGGATTTTAGCATTGAGTTAGAGCCTGGTACGAGACCGATCTCGAAGGCCCCATACTGGATGACACCTGTTGAGATGCTGGAGCTGAAGAAGCAACTAGAGAAACTGGCTGAGAAGGGCTTCATTCGCCCTAGCGTGTCCCCATGGGGAGCACCTGTCCTCTTCGTACGGAAGAAGGACGGATCGTTGAGACTGTGTATTGATTACAGAGAGTTGAACAAGGTGACCATCAAGAACAGGTATCCACTGCCGCGCATTGATGATTTGTTAGACTAGTTACAGGGAGCGACCGTGTTCTCAAGGATTGAACTGCGTTCCGGGTATCACCAGCTGAGGGTGAGGGAGCAGGATGTGCACAGGACAGAATTCCGGACCAGATATGACCACTACGAGTTTGTAGTGATGCCATTTGGGCTTACGAATGCCTCAGCCGTCTTTATGGAGTTGATGAACAGTAATTTCATCGACTTCCTGGATCAGTTTGTGGTGGTTTTCATTGATGACATTCTGGTATATTCTCGTAGCAGTGAGGAGCATGCAGGACATTTGAGGACTGTATTGCAGGTTTTGCGGGATAGAGAACTTTATGCTAAGTTCTCTAAGTGTGAGTTCTGGATGCCAGAGGTAGCATTCTTGGGTCATGTGGTTTCAGCTGAGGGGATCAAGGTGGATCCAGCGAAGATAGAGGCCGTAGTAGCATGGACGACACCGACGAACGTCAAGGATGTATGTAGTTTCCTTGGCCTAGCCGGTTATTACAAACGTTTCGTGGAGGGTTTTTCTGTGATTGCCCGTCCACTGACGAGTTTGCTGAGGAAGAATACTAGATTTGTGTGGTTTGATCAGTGCAGGCAGAGTTTTGAGGAGTTGAAGAAGCGTTTGACTTCTGCTCCTATTTTGGCACAGCCAGAGGGTACTGAGGATTTTGTGGTTTACAGTGATGCATCCAAGCTAGGCTTGGGATGTGTTTTGATGCAGCGAGGCAAAGTTATTGCTTATGTGTCTCGACAGTTGAAGCGTACGAGGAGAACTGCCCGACTCATGATCTGGAGTTGGCAGCGGTAGTTCATGCACTGAAGATCTGGAGACATTACCTGTATGGTGCTACATGTCAGATCTTCACAGACCATAAGAGTCTAAAGTATATTTTCACGCAGCGGGAATTGAATAACCGCCAGCGTAGGTGACTCGAGCTGATCAAGGATTTTGATCTAGAGATCCTGTACCATCCGGGGAAGGAGAACGTTGCCGCCGACGCCCTGAGCAGGAAGACGTCTCGAGAGTAGGCGATGCGAGGCTGATAGTTCAACATCAGTTGCAGAGAGATCTGATCTAGTTAGAGTTGGACATCTAGTTTCCTAATGAGGATGCCCAACTACGTACTTTAGAGGTTCTTCCTGATCTGTTGGACGAGATCCGACAGAAACAGGAGACCTGCCCGACTTCACAGAGGATTAGAGATAGGATGTCTCGAGATGAGGCACCCCAGTTTCTGCTTGGAGCAGATGGAGTTTTGAGGCGCCGCGGTCGCGTCTGTGTACCTGCTGATATAGAGTTGAGGCAGAGGATTTTACAGGAGGCTCACTATACACCTTACTCTGTACATCCAGGTACGAGTAAGATGTATCAGGACTTGAGACGTATATATTGGTGGGGAGGGCTGAAGCCCGATGTAGCCAAATTTATAGCTCAGTGTGCGACCTGCCAGCAGGTCAAGATCGAGCATTTCCGACCTGGAGGTGAGCTCCATCCCCTTCCTGTTCCACAGAGGAAGTGGGAGGACGTCACCATGGATTTTGTGACTGGCTTGAGGCTGAGCCGGAGTTTTGATGCCATCTGGGTCATAGTAGACAGATTGACGAAGACGACACGTTTTATTCCTATCAGGGAGACGTGGCCTGTGAGCAGATTAGCTGAGGAGTACACTAGGCAGATAGTGAGACTCCATGGTGTACCGAGAACGATCGTCTCAGACAGAGATGGGCGATTTACCTCGAGATTCTGGCAACAGATTCACACTGCCCTAGGGATGAGTTTACACTTCATGACTGCGTTCCATCCTCAGACAAATGGTCAGTCAAAGAGGACCATTCAGACCTTGGAGGATATGCTGCGAGCTTGTGTGTTGGATTGGGGACAGGTGTGGACGGATCATCTCCCACTTGTTGAGTTCTCCTACAACAACAACTGTCATGCATCTATTGGGATGGCCCCATATGAGGCATTGTATGGATAGAGATTTCGTACCCCGTTATGCTGGGATGAGCAGAGTAGTGTCAGTGGTTTAGCACCTGATCAGATTAAGGATGATATGGCTCGGGTAGCATTGATCAGAGAGCGTATGCTGACTGCACAGAGCCGTCAGAACTCTTATGCTGACAGGAGGCGTAGACCTCTAGAGTTCAGGGTTGGAGCCCATGTGTGGTTGAGAGTGTCCCCGACAAGAGGTGTTAGGCGTTTTGGCATTAATGGGAAGTTGAGCCCCCGATATGTCGGACCGTTCGAGATTATGGATCGGGTTGGGAGCGCAGCTTACAAATTAGCTTTGCCTCTGAGATTAGAGGGTGTTCACCCTGTATTTCATGTGTCTCAGCTGAGGGAGTACATACCAGATCCGAGGCACATTGTGAGTTATGAGGATTTGGTGGTTGAGCCGGACCACATGTTTGTAGAGCATCCTATTGCAGTCCTAGAGCGAGGTATGAGACGCTTGCGTTCGAAGGACATCCCTATGTTGAGGATACAGTGGTCGAGACGAGGACCCAAGGAGGCTACATGGGAGACTGAGGATAGTATCCAGAGGAACTATCCAGAGTTCTATGCCGAGATAGGTGCACCAGTAGGATCACCGAGTAGATCTTAGTACTAGCTTGGTGAGTCTTATCTGCTTATATGCTTATATACTATGATGTGTTTATTTCATACTAGCTTTGATGTGATTATGATCTTATTAGATCTTGTTATGCTAGTATGATTTCCTGTTTTTAGCTGGAGATGGTTCTTTCCTCCATGCTATTTTGATACGTTTAGGATTTAGCTAGAGATGGTTCTTTCCTCCATGCTTTTTTGATGGATATAGTAGTGCTGGAGATGTACTTCCTCCATGCCTTTCTGTTATGGTTATGATACGGCTAGATATGTGCTTCCTCTATGCATTGTGATATGTTTATGGTTTGGCTAGAGATGGTTATCCTCTAGGCCCTGGATAGTATGGTTACTGCTGGAGTTGATGATTTCCTCCATGCTTGCGTTTGAGGTTATAGAGAGTGTTACCTCGGCTTTTGAGTCCGAGTGTTTCAGGATCTTGCAAGTATCGAGACGAAACTTGTTTTTAGGGGGGGTGAGATGTGAGACCCCTACTCTTCCGAACCGAGATCGGACCATGGCCGAGTTTGGCTTTTGCTGAGTTTAGACTTTTCCGCACCCGCGGGCATTTTGGCCGCCCCTGCGGGTCTCCGCCCCTGCGGCTCATGGGACCGCCCCTGCGGTTTCCGGCGGCTGCAACCGGTTTTGTTGACTCTTTTGACCATGCTTTACCCTTTACCTTACCTCTTCGTTTTACCTTGCTGAGAAAGGGTTCCATCTTCATTTATTTCTTCAGCTTCCGACGTCCTTCTTGCTTCTCCTTCACCTTTCCTTGACCTTGTCTTGATTCTCCTTGGTTTTGAAGAGTTTTATTGTGGCTTTGATGATGATGATGCTTTTGATGAGTGCTGCTGTGCTTGGAAGCCAGTGAGATTGTTGGTGATCAGTTCCTTAGATAACCACAGCTGTGGTAAGCTTCTTCCTCCTTGCTTCTTCATTCTTTCTTCTTCCTTGCTCTTCCTTCTTTAGCTTAGGATTAGTTGTATGAATCATAGGGTGATGTCGTTCTGTTTGTTGTGGCATGTGTGTGTTTGTGATGGAGAGAAGACGTGATTTGATCACGTGAAGAGCTAAAGAGAAGCCGCGAGGTTTCATTCTACACTGTCGCCGCCCCCGCGGCCAGAAGTCACCGCCCTGCGGAAGACGTGTCACAGCGCCAGCGCCGTGCCTGCGTTGCTAGCGATCCTTGTCACCGCCCCCACGGTTGAGTGCCACCGCGCCTGCGGTTTCCTACGTTCCGCCCTGCGTCCTCCGTTCACGCAGGTGCGTCTTGTCCCGGGACTACCTATAGTTAGGTAGTTCCTTTCCTTTCTAGTATGAGGGAACTAGTGCCATGCTAGGATTCAGATGTTGATGAGTATGATATAGTTATGCCGGTTACGACCTTGATGTTTACGAGTTGGACTTGATCCTTATGGATCCCTTGGGTCTAGGTGTGACCCCTTTGTGTGATAGGATTGTGATATATATGTATGTGTGCCTTGTATAGGCCGTGTTGTCCTCCAGTTTGGAGTGGACCAGTTGGAGAGTTGATCGTACTTGAGTTACTCCTGAGATTTGAGGTAAGTCTATAGGGCTTACTTAGCTACTATCCTTATATTGGATATATGCTTGAGTGGTGTGTGTTATGTGCTTTATAGCATGTGTTATTATGGTCACCGACCTATGTTATATTGACCGCCCATTGTAGTGGCTGTGACAACTTACCTTTCATCCCGTAGTGGAGTCTGGGAAGTTCTCTGTAAGCTAGTTAGTTCTTGTATACGGGAAGGGCACCTACCACTCCATATGGTATACGGGAAAGTGCGCTAATACCACTCCAGCTAGCTATTGCACGCAGAGACGAGGATTATATTCATTCCTCGTGTCATGTATTTTCATATACTGATTTATATACTCTTGAGTGATTAACGTTATAAAGATAATTAACCGGGTAAATGTGTGATATCATGCTGAGGTGTTAAGTTTACTGATATGTGATTGTGCTTTAGCATCTTCTCATATATGTGTATAGTTAGCTAACGGTTTTATACCGTGTTGTAGATCCTTTGCAGGTTAGGAGAACTGCAGAGTGATCCGGAGGGGCGATCTGCTGAGGGTTCCGTACACGGGGCGTACTCGTGGGATATGGGTTATTTATGTTGTACGTGTTTATGTTTTGACTTTGTACTCAACAGTACCTTGTATCACCTTTTTGATATGTATATCAGTTTTATGTTTTGGTTTAATCTATTGGTGCCTTGTTGTAAGATTCGGTGAAGTTGTTGTCAGGCTAGGGTCATGATCCATTGTGAGATCCTAGCCCAGTAGCACTCCGAGTCCTACGGATTTGGGGTGTTACACAAGCATAAGGGTCTCGTGACATATACTCCTTCTTCTCATCCGACTGAGGTGAAAACAGAGTGGTATGATGGATGTTAGTAGCACTAGGTGTATCAATAGGCTTGACCGATGACATTCCGAACCTTGACAACACCTTTTCAGTGTAACCTTTCTATGATAAGAAAAGCTTCTTATCATCCCGTTTCTAAGAATCTCCATTCCTAGAATTTTCCGAGCTGCTTCCAGATCCTGCATCTCATCTCCCATTGTTGTAAACCACTATGCAGCTTTAGACTCAAATACAACTTCTCTATAGGTGGATAGTTCATGGGTATCCACCTTTTCAGCAACCTGTAGTGCATAACCAATCATATCATCAAAGCCATACCTTTGTGGAGGTCTTACTCCAACTCTTCTTGAGCTTCCCTCAGCTAAGCTTTGGTTAATAGGTCTTGATGGTTGATCTTTCTTTGCTAGAGTTTTCAGCCTTCTTTCACCCATATGACCAAGTCTCATATGCCATAAATTAGTCATGTCATCCCTGTGAACCTCTGAAGATGCAACATAAACATACCCGGATACAGTATAACCCTACAGGAAAATAAAGTGCCCCTATTGAAACTTCTCAAACTAACATTAGAACCCTTACAGACATTCAGAACTTCACCTTCACCTTTGAAACAAAATCCCTTACTATCCAACATACTCAAGGATATCAGATTCTTAGTAATAAGTGGAATATGTCTGACCTCATTCAATGTACATAATCTTCCTTCACGTGTCCTGATTTTAATCGAGCCAATTCCAACCGCCTTGCAAACATAACTGTTGGCCATGGAAATACTATCATCATCTACTTGTTTGTAAGTTTCGATCCACTCCCTGTTAGGACATATGTGATAGGAAGCTCCGAAATCAAGAACCCACACATCAACATGATACGTGTGTCCACCAACAACCAAAGCAATATCCTCATCTGATTTAAAATCATCTTCTGTAACAGTTGCATAACCAGAATCCTGCGGTTTCTTCTTCTTAGGACATTTGTTCTTCCAATGCTTTTTTTCCTTACAGTAGTTGCAGACGTTATCAAGCTTAAGACCTTTTGAAAAAGACGGCTTATTGTCCTTCTTCTCTGATTTTCCTTGTCCCATGTCTCCGCTTGTATATAGACCATATGTCTTACCATTCCTACCTACACCACTTTCATTCACCTTATGGCGTAGTTCCCTTGTATGAAGGGTAAACCTAACGTCTTCCAGAGTAATAGTATCTTTTTCAACAACAAATGATTGAAAATAATTTTCATATGATGACGGTAAAGATACATACAAAATCAACGCAACATCATCGTCTTCAATCTTAACATCAATATTACGCAAATCTAGAAAAATTGTGTTCAATTGATCTAACTGCTCACGAAGTTGCGTACCTTCTTGCATTCGCAAGCTAAACAGACGTTGCTTCAGAAGCAACTTGTTGGTGAGAGTGATACGGGAATAGAACTGTGGATTAGCCGATCTAGGTACAATGATCCAAATCAGGTAGAAAATGGAAATGAATGTGGGCTAGACGTGAGAAAAGATGGAGATGAAAGACGTTGAGTAGAACCAAAAGCAGACGATGAAGAACCTTGACTAGTAGACAAGACCCCGTCTCGCGAATGCCTTTAACCCAATCCCAATACAACCTTACACAAGTTCTTAACAAAACTAGCACAAGGAGGGACTCAGGAAGGCTCGAAGCACCAATCCAGATTGATTGACACAAACAAACTCAACCAAGAAAAACAACGACAATGCCAACCAAAGCTCTCTTTCTCTGATTGATTTTGTGAATGGGAATACAAAGTTCAATAATGAAGCAAATATAACGTATTTGACTAAACTAACTAAAGAGGATATATATAGACCCCTTTTCTAAACAAACATAAAAGGAAATCAAAAACACATTAGTGGGAGGAGTGACAAGAGAGCTCCCTCAAATGTAGCTAACAACTTAACAAAATAACCGTTAGTCAAATATCTCCATAAAAATAGGTCCTTTCTCCCAAGCAACTTAACGGGCGGCTGACGGGTTGGACGGGCTTAGCCGGGCAGTTTCCGGGTTGGCCCGGTAAGAGTCGGCGTGCAGAATTCCGACCGAGCTAACCAATGAAGACCCCGAGACGGACAACCATCCCGGGCGGAGTGACGTTGCTATCGACGAAGCTGGATGGCGAGGAAGAGTTCTGATCGGGTGTTCCGGCCGGGATTTGTGAGTCTCTGCCGAGACTACTGGAGAGAAGTTTCTGACCGAGCGTCCCAGGCAAGGTTTGTGAATCTCGGCCGAGACCACCGAAGATCTCGGGCGAGATTTGAGAATCTCGACCGAGACTGCTGGAGTGAAGTTCCTGACCGAGTGTTCCGGGCGAGACTTGTGAATCTCGGCCGAGACCACCGAAAATCTCGGGCGATATTTGAGAATCTCGTCCGAGACTGCTGAAAACTCCGACCGAGATCGACGATCCATGACCGAGAGTACCAAACGGGGTTTAGAGTTTGCGTCTGTTGGCGCCGTGGTTCCTGGGCGAGGACTAAGGTTCACGCTTTGTTCCGTCTGCCTCTCCTTGCTCTTTCTAGCTTCTTTACTTCCGCCGAGCATGCTAGCTTGCTTCCCAAACTCAGCTTCCCTTCTACGTTGATCCGTTTGCATGGCTGAGTAATCTTGATCATGAGTTCCTGAAATAGTTAAGAGAGTAATAAATGATCTATTAACATTAAATAATGCTTGTAAGTTACCATGCATTAACAATAACTCCCTTGACGTAGTTTCTTGAACCTCATTGGCTCGTGATCTTGTGATAGGTCCGTGGTTCCTTTGAGAAGGAGGTGAGTCAAATGATGGCTCATGTAATGGCCCTCCATCATCCACCCCTTCTTGGGAAGAATTCGACCCCGAATTATCTTCGTGTTTGCTTCCTTCCTCATAAGGACTTAAGTCTCCCACGTTGAAAGTGGTACTTACGCCATAGTCGTCCGGCAAATCCAACACATAAGCATTGCCATTAATACGGTGTAAAACTTTGAATGGTCCATCACCTCGTGGCACTAACTTTGATTGGCGTTTCTCCGGAAACCTCTCCTTCCTTAGATGCAACCAAACTAGATCATCAGGTTGGAAGACCATTCTCCTTCGTCCTTTGTTATTTCTAAAGGAAACTTCAACTCCTTTCTTTTCAAGCTTAGCCTTGGTCTTCTCATGAAGTTCTTTAATCATTTATGCCTGTTCCAAAGCTTCAAAAGCTACTCGATCCTTTTGAGAAATCGGTAAGAGATCCATAGGAGTCAAATGGTCAAAACCATAAACACATTTAAAAGGTGATAAAGAAGTGGAAGAATGCATGGTTCGATTATAAGCAAACTCAACATGTGGTAAAACATCCTCCCATTCCCTTAAGTTGTCCTTCAAAATCGTCCTAAGGAGTGTAGCTAGGGTCCTATTGGTGACTTCCCTTTTGTCCATCCGTTTGAGGATGACTAGATGTTAAAAATAGTAATCTAGTTCCCATCTTTCCCCAAAGAGTTTTCCAAAAGAAACTCAAGAACTTAACATCTCTATCACTAACAATGGTCTTAGGTATTCCATGCAATCCAACTATCTCCTTGAAAAATAAATTTGCGACATTGTATGCATCATTAGTTTTATGACATGGAATGAAATGTGCCATTTTAGAGAATCTATCTACCACCACAAAAATTGAATCTCTTCCTTTCTTAGTCCTAGGCATCCCTACAATGAAATCCATACTTATGTCTTCCCAAGGGGCACTAGGTGTTGGTAAAGTTGTGTACAAACCGTGAGGTTGTGATCTAGATTTAGCCTTAAGACATTCAATGCACTTCTTAAGCATGTGTTCTACATCTCTTAGCATGTGAGGCCAATAAAAGTGGGTTTGCAACATGTGATAGGTCTTTCTCTCCCAAAATGTCCCATTAAGCCTCCCTTATGGGCTTCTTCCACCAATAACAATCTAAGGGAACACCTAGGTATGCAACTTTTATCCACCTTAAACAAAAATCCCTCAAATAAAAAGTACTTGTCATAAGGCCCTTGTGTGGTACATCTATGAAATATGTCTCCAATATCTGCATCAACCACATATAATTCCTTAAGTAAGTGAAACCTAACATCCTAGTATCCAAAGTGGTGATCAAGGTGTCTCCTAGATAAGGCGTCGGCCACTACATTATCTTTTTCTTTCTTATACTTGATAATGTAAGGAAAAGTTTCAATGAATTCCATCCACCTACCATGCCTTCTATCTAGCTTATCTTGGCTCCTAAAGTGTCTAAGTGATTCATGATCTGTTTTTAAAACAAACTCTTGGGGCCAAAGATAGTGTTGCCACGTTTTGAGGACTCTAAACAATGCATACAATTCTTTATCATATGTGGAATAATTTAAGCATGCACCCTTCAATTTCTCACTAAAGAAAGCTAGAGGCTTACCTTCTTGCATGAGTACGCCTCCAATGCCTATGTCGGACGCGTCACACTCAACCTCGAAAGGCTTAGTGAAATCCGGCAAAGCTAGTAGTGGTGCTTGGGTGACGTTTCTTTAGCTTCTCAAATGCTCTTTCTTGAGGCTCATTCCATTCAAAAGTAACTTTCTTCTTGGTTAAGGCCGTGAGTGGCGCTGCAATGGTGCTAAAATCCCTCACAAATCTTCTATAGAATGTAGTTAAGCCATGGAAGCTCCGTACATCACCAACCGATCGAGGGGTAGGCCATTCATTCATTGCTTTGTTCTTTTCCTCATCCACTTGCAAGCCGTTGGCACTTACTACAAATCCAAGGAAAATGACTCGGTTAGTAGAGAAATCACACTTTTTCATATTAGCATACAAGTATTCTATACGCAATGTAGCAAGCACATCTCTCAAATGATCTTCATGTTCTTTTAATGACTTACTATGGATAAGAATGTCATCAAAATATACCACAACAAACAAACCAATATAAGGTCTCAAAATATGATTCATCAATCTCATGAAAGTACTAGGAGTATTAGTTAGTCCAAAAGGCATTACTAACCACTCATAGAGACCAAACTTGGTTTTAAAGGCCGTTTTCCACTCATCCCCTTCCCTCATTCTAATTTGATGGTTGCCACTCCTAAGGTCAATCTTAGTAAAAATTGTGGCTCCATGTAGCTCATCAAGCATATCACCTAGACGTGGAATGGGGTGCCTATACTTGATAGTAGTGTTATTGATTGCTCTACAACCAATGCACATTCTCCAAGTATTATCTTTCTTGGGTACTAAGAGGACTGGGACGGCACAAGGACTTAAGTTTTCTCTAACATACCCCTTATCTAGTAATTCTTGAACCTGTTTTGGATTTCTTGTGCCTCCTTAGGGTTCATCCTATAGGCCGGTCTATTGGGAAGAGTAGCTCCGGGAATTAAGTCTATTTGATGTTCAATGCCCCTAACGGGCGGCAAACCAGTCGGGATCTCCTCAGGAAAAACGTCCTCCCATGTATCATCTTCACAAGGGGCTTCATGACGATGCTGAAAATCTTCAACAAAAGGTGGAACGTTAGATGCATTAGGAAAAGCGTCGGAATGTCTATTACCTTGACCTTGATGACCCGTCTCTCTATTCATGTAAGAGGGACCTCCAAACTCGTAAGTGGTTCTCACAGGGGGCGTCCGGGGAGGCGGGGTTTGTGCTTCCATAGTCTCCATTCGTTTGTTGAGACTGGCCACTGAGTCGGAGAGCTTCTTCAGTAGGTCAAACATCTCGGGCGTGACGGGCTCACTGCTTGCCTTGCTTAGACTTCGGGACCTAGACATGCTCAAAACAAACGAAACAATGAAAAGTATTATGTTAGCGAAAAATAATAATTCTCACTTGTGTATCTCTCGCTGTCACGTTGGTATTGCCACGCTCGAAGGTTCGGTTTGTAAGGATCAACACCTTAGGACCACGAATTCGAGCCTTCTTAGTAACCCCTTGGACTAGAACGCTAGAACTGATGTGAGAGTTGGGAATGGATCAAGACACCTTAGAGTGGAGTAAGGTGTTTGAGTTTGGGATTGACGAAGATAAAGAAACGAGAATTGAAAATTACTCACTAAGAGGGAACCTTTCCTTGTGCTTGGCGATGGACTAGTAGATGGACCGGCAATGGTAGTTTAGTTTAATTTTTTTTTTTAACTAGCGACTTTGTGGGAGGGGAACGATGAAAATCTCGGGCGAGATTTGAGAATCTCGGCCGAGGTTGCTGAAAATTCCGGGCGAGATTTGGGGATCTCGGCCGAGGCTGTCGAACTTTCTTGTAGTAAGGCAAGGTACATTTTTTTTTTGTGTGTGAGTCTCAACCCTCCTCAAGATGATGGCCGGCCAAAAGGAGCCTTTGGCTTTGTTTGATCACTTCAAGCACAAGTCAGATCCACAATTAGCGAAGCAATAATTGAGAGGTAAAAAAAATGGAAATGATCAATTGTACCAACTGAGCTCTGATACCAACTGATACGGGAATAGAACCGTGGGTTAGCCGATCTAGGTACAATGATCCAAATCAGGTAGAAAATGGAAATGGATGTGGGCTAGACGTGAGAAAAGATGGAGATGAAAGACGTTGAGTAGAACCAAAAGCAGACGATGAAGAACCTTGACTAGTAGACAAGACCCCGTCTCGCGAATGCCTTTAACCCAACCCCAATACAACCTTACACAAGTTCTCAACAGAACTAGCACAAGGAGGGACTCGTGAAGGCTTGAAGCACCAATCCAGATTGATTGACACAAACAAACTCAACCAAGCAAAACAACGACAATGCCAACCAAAGCTCTCTTTCTCTAATTGATTTTGTGAATGGGAATACAAAGTTCAATAATGAAGCAAATATAACGTATCTGACTAAACTAACTAAAGAGGATATATATAGACCCCTTTTCTAAACAAACATAAAAGGAAATTAAAAACACATTAGTGGGAGGAGTGACAAGAGAGCTCCCTAGCTCAAATGTAGCTAACAACTTAACAAAATAACCGTTAGTCAAATATCTCCATAAAAATAGGTCCTTTCTCCCAAGCAACTTAACGGGCGGCCGACGGGTTGGACGGGCTTAGCCGGGCGGTTTCCGGGTTGGCCCGGTGAGAGTCGGCGTGCAGAATTCCGACCGAGCTAACCAATGAAGACCCCGAGATGGACAACCATCCCGGGCGGAGTGACGTTGTTGTCGACGAAGCTGGATGGCGAGGAAGAGTTCTGATCGGGTGTTCCGGCCGGGATTTGTGAGTCTCGGCCGAGACTACTGGAGGGAAATTTCTGACCGAGCGTCCCGGGCGAGATTTGTGAATCTCGGCCGAGACCACCGAAGATCTCGGGCGAGATTTGAGAATCTCGGCCGAGACTGCTGGAGTGAAGTTCCTGACCGAGTGTTCCGGGCGAGACTTGTGAATCTCGGCCGAGACCACCGAACATCTCGGGCGAGATTTGAGAATCTCGGCCGAGACTGCTGAAAACTCTGACCGAGATCGACGATCCATGACCGAGAGTACCAAGCGGGGTTTAGAGTTTGCGTCTGTTGGCGCCGTGGTTCCTGGGCGGGGACTAAGGTTCACGCCTTGTTCCGTCTGCCTCTCCTTGCTCTAGCTAGCTTCTTCACTTCCGCCGAGCATGCTAGCTTGCTTCCCAAACTCAACTTCCCTTCTACGTTGATCCGTTTGCATGGTTGAGTAACCTTGATCATGGGTTCCTGAAATAGTTAAGAGAGTAATAAATGATCTATTAACATTAAATAATGCTAGTAAGTTACCATGCATTAACAATAACTCCCTTGACGTAGTTTCTTGAAACTCCTTGGCTCGTGATCTTGTGATAGGTCCGTGGTTCCTTTGAGAAGGAGGTTAGTCAAATGATGGCTCATGTAATGGCCCTCCATTAGACAGACTTCATCATGTAAAGACTCTCCAGCTTCAGAAGCAACTTGTGTTCAATTGATCTAACTGCTCACGTTCGTTTCGCCTACGTGTCGTGCATGAAAGAGCTTGCATTGAAAACCAACATGTGTTTCTTTCATTCGCTTTTGACACGTTTAAGTTTCTTGCACTCGATGCCGTTGAGATTTTCAAGATGGTGCAACGTGTCTTACATGGTAATGTTGTGTATCCCAGGTCTTCAGACGTAGTTTTTAAGAGGATCGGTTTTGCTATCCAGAAAGGGGTAACGGCGTAACTTGTTATCCGCCTACCTTATAACTTAATGTAAAGAAAGAGACTTTTATAATTAGACAACTTTTATTTTAAAAATATCTTATCCCATTTTGATCACAACTACTATTTAAATTATATTTTACCTCAAGTGATCTCTTTCTCTTCTTTTTTTTCAAAAAAAAAAGTTTAGAAAAACTTCTACTAATTTATTTCAATTTCATTATAATTACAACTTTTATTTAAAGTAGATATTATGGGTAAAAGTAGATATTATGTGTACATTTTATTCATGAGTATTTATAAAATTAAAATACTTAAAAAATTTCAAAAATTTTTAAAAATAAAATAAATTATTTATATCGATCCTTTAATCAAAATTAATCAACGCTCTTTGATTTAATCTGACCTCGCTTGATTTATTTATTTGTGCAAGATCGTGCGTCCGTCGGAAACTATCGGAATCAGTTGCCAAAACGATCGGAATAACTTGCCAATCTTTTAGTTTGACAGAATATTTTTTGTGATAGAATCGGCGTTTCAGTCCTAATCAGTTAGAAACGGGGTAGAAGCCTCAGCCTCAGCCGTATTGAAGTTGAAGGCCGTAAATGCGTAATTAGTAGTAGAAAAAGCTAATAAGTTGATGGGAAGTGGAAATGGGTACATGGAAAAAGAAAGGAGCTTTACTAAATTCCTCCTACAGCCCCTCCTTGCTTTTCTGATGGTGCTTCATCGTGGCTTTATTATATTCCTACTCCAACCCACCCCTCCCAATCACATTCTATGATTGCAATAAACCAATCAATCAGACCTCATTCCCTCACCATTCCATGTGATTTCACTTTCGCTCTTCATTGACGTTTCATTCATACAATTCCTACCGAGATTCAATTCAATCAGAATCCATTTTTTTGGTCATAATCTCCGACTACTCATCACCCCATGTTAATATCACTTTTTAGGGTTGCATTTGATTCTTTCCATCGGTTTCTGCTGCTCACCTGCCCAGGTAAATCTCTTTTCTTCTTAAGCTGATTTTTTTTCCTGGTACGAAGCGGTATCAAAATAAAAAAACTATAACTTGATTCGCGTTTCTCTCTGACGCGATCTAGGGCACATAGTGAATTTGACGGAACTTTTTTTTCAAATCTTTTCAAGGGGTTTTGGATTACGTTTCCTTGTCCTGCAATGTATGTTGATTGGGTTATATGATTAAGAAACTAAGGGCTCATTTAGTATCCATAACGGGTATCAAAGGTATGGGTATCAAATTGATATGAGATTGAGCAAGAACAGAGATCGTAGGCTGCTTTGAAGGAGAGCAAGCCTAAACCTAGATCTCAAAATGAAAACCCACAGCACACGACTCAAAATGAGCCTGACTCGGCAAAGTGAAAATCCACAGCATAGGGAGAGACTCAAAGTGAAAACCTGTGAGAAACTCAAAGCTTGCTCCAGTCGGCGGTGAGAGAGGCGGGAGAAGGGAAGGAAAGGAAGAGCCGGAAAAATTATCAAAAGGCTGAAATTCAGGCATCAGGGTATCAAATACCAAACACGCATACCTTTAATAATTATATGGATACCAAACGATCCCTAATTGAAATTTAGCAGTTGTATTCAGTTGATTTTTTAAATTGTTATATATTCGTCTTTCTGATCAATGCTTGCCTTCTTGTAGCAGGAGGGCCTCAATCTTGTAAATCATCCTTTAGTTGAACGAGCTCTCATTGTTTCAGTCTTTTAGTAGAAAGAGTTCTCATTGTTTCAGTGAATGCATCCGAATGGTAATAATTTATCATACCAACATGGACTTCGGATTTTGGCATCATTTTATCTGTGAATTTCAGAGGATTGACGATTGATAAGTGAGCTTGAGGTTTGAAATCATTTTCAAAGAGAATTTGCTGAATTCTTGTTGATAAAAATGACTCCTGATAGACATTCTGAGGTAGGTTCACTTTCTCAAGATTTGGAGTCTCTGAGTGTGTCGAAGCGCCTGGTTAGAAGCATGAGTCAGAAGCTAAAGAAGAAGAGTTGTAAAAGTGAAGCCAATGGAGAGGATACCGGGAAGGGGCTTTCTTCAATGTGCCTTACTTTGTATGGTAGAGGAGGCGGTTGCAAAGTTGGAGATGATTTCGGGAATCCTAACAGTTGTAAATCAAGCCCTTCAGAACAAGGAAAAAGATTCAAATCTATATGCGGATCCACACTAACTGGAGTCGATTGCTTTTCATATCCAATGAAGGACATATTCTGGAAAAGGAACAACAATAGAAGGGAATTGGATCTCAACAAAAGTGGGATGAACGCTTCACTTCCAGACGACATCTTAGAAATGTGTTTCATGAGACTCCCGCTTTCAAGTCTTATGAATGCACGACTTGTTTGCAAGAAATGGAACTACTTAACCACAACCCCTAGATTTATGCAGATGAGGAAAGAGGGTTCATATCAGACTCCATGGTTATTCCTGTTTGGTGCTGTAAAAGACGGGTATTGTTCTGGAGAGATACATGCATTTGATGTAGCCCTTAGTCAATGGCATAGAATGAGTACCGAGTTTCTGAGAGGAAGGTTCTTGTTCTCCGTTGCCAGTTTTTGGGAGGAAATATTTATCGTTGGAGGTTGCACCAGTTTGAGTAACTACGGAAAGTTGGATAGAGGTGCATTCAAGACACACAAAAGCATGATGGTTTTCAACCCTTGTAGTAAAACGTGGCGTAGAACAGCTTCAATGAAGTACTCAAGATCATCTCCTATTATCGGAATATCAGAAGTCAGTGCTGATTTCTCAGTTATTCATTCTCAGCTCGGTTTACAGGATAGACGCTTTCCCAGGTCTCGGTTTGGGGGAGTATCAGAAGTGTATGAAGATCCTCATAGGATTTCAGTCAGACGACAGCTCAGCAACGGGCTTGATGTATGCAAATCTGTTAGACAAAAGATTGATAATCTTAATAGTAACGGAAAGGAGCGTAGGAGGTTCGTGTTGATAGCTGTGGGCGGGCGTGGATCTTGGGATGAACCACTTGATACCGGAGAAATCTACGAGTCTGCATCAAACAAATGGAGTGAAATCCAGAAACTTCCGTTGGATTTCGGGGTTATTTGCTCTGGTGTTTTCTGCAGAAAAGTATTCTTCGTTTATTCCGAGAATGAAAAGCTTGCCGGATATGACATAGAGAGGGGGCATTGGTTTGCGATTCAAACATCTCCTCCACCTCCTCGTGTACGTGAATATTGTCCAAAGATGGTTTCGAGTAACGGGAGGGTGTTCGTGCTTTCGGTTTCTTGGTGCGAAGGAGATGGTGAAATAGGGAGGAGAAACAAGGCTATTCGCAAGTCATGGGAGCTTGATCTATTCAATCTTACTTGGTCTGAGGTTTCGACGCATCCTGATGCTCCAATGGACTGGAATGCTGTGTTTGTTGCTGACAAAGATCTTATATTTGGGGTTGAGATGTTTAAAATATTTGGTCAAGTGTTGGATTTCTTCACAGTCTGTCATACTTCTAACAAGGCAGTAAGGTGGACGCATATATCAAGAAACCGGGTTGCTCATGAACTCGATGCTTCCTCATGTATGACCAAAACAATGGCGGTTCTACACCTCTGATTCGTATGCATTCACATTAACTTTTAACTTATGGCCTTTGACATTGTGTTGTAGTTTAATTTTGTTTATTTTCTTTTGTAGTATGAAAATGTGACCTTTCGCTGGCTAGGTTTTTTGTGATTATACCGTAGGCTATGTCGACTAGTATTATGGATTTCTTTCCTGTCAGATTTTCGCAAGAATTCGGAGCAGCTTAAAGCGTCAGGTGCAAATAGATCGAACCGGAAGTTGTTTGGATCCAGATGAGAAACCCGCAAACCACTTCCTTTTAACATTGTCGGTTTATATGAGACTAAGCTACTCGGATTCGGCTCATTTTCTACGAGCTGAATACGATAAGTTAGACTCGACTAGTAAAAAGCTCGGTTTGAGCTCGTTCACTTTCTAAATGAGTTGGAGTCGTATAGCACTCTAAATAGATACTTACCCAACAGCAGCCTTAATAGTTACAACTTCACAGTGGCTATGTTATTTGTTATTTCTATGTTTAGTGCCGCACAAACCTACCACACAAGGAAATAAAGACAAACTGAGCGTGCAACTTTGAAATACAACTCACTCTCCAACCAAAAATGAAGTGCGTGATATGTTCGTCAATTACAACTCCAAACACTGACAAGCACTAAAAAAATGGACGCGGAACAAGATCGATCTCTTATTCTCATCTCACAAACACAAATTTGAATACATAATTAACAGAGAATCAACAACACCAGCCAGTGTTCTTTACCAGGCAAACATTTCAGTCGAGCTAAAACGAACTCCAACTATCAGTGTTTTTCTTCGGGGTCTTACTCTCCGAGGAGACCTGAAACGGACCAGACGAGCCAAACGGGTCTGCATCATCGAAAGATGTGAAACCTCGACTGTGCTCAAAGCCTCTTGAGCTGTTGTTCACTGAATCAAACCTACCAAATGCCTCGCCACGACTACTGTTCATGGAATCGAGTCTGGCAAAGGTATCACCTTTGCTACTGTTTATGGAATCGAACCTGCTAAACATCTCACGTGGAGGTGAAAACTGCGTCTCTTGCATGCTGAACGAATCAAACCCCGAATAGTTATTATTGAAGAAACTGTCCCCTGCTTCACTATACCTTGGGGAGTTGGCTGATTTGGAGAATGGAGTTCCAGGCACTGAATCTGCAAATATGCTCCTTTTATTGAAGTTGCTTCCTGCTTGCGGTGACTCTGTTCTTATGGGACTTAAACCGAAGCTGCCTGATTCGAATCGGTCTTGACCAGGGTCCTGCAAATCCAGGTAAAAAGAAACTTTTGTAAGCAAAAGTGTGCAGTACGCCTGAAACAACAGATCAAAGTTGCTAGAATACAAATTTTAATTATACGATCATACAATTCAATAATCGTCACACGATCCAGATTTTAAGATTTTCCAAAAATTACATGCACGATTCGTACGATCTGCTGAATGCCTATTTATGTGTGCTTGAAAACTAAAATGCAAAATATTCTAGCAAGAATTACATATTTACATTTAAAGACTAATATATTATGATTTTGTTTAAACCTTTTTACAAATTTATTAGATTATATGCCATATTCACTTTTTTATAATTTAGGACTGTATGATTTAATTTTACAATCCGATTCAAAGCTTCATAAACAAGCCAACCAGAAACATGCTTCATTGGAACACGCTGGCTTACCTTTGAATTGGCATTGACACCCCAAACAGAATCCAAGTCATCATTACCATCAAATGTGCCCCATCCTTGGTCGTCAAAGCTTCTAAAAAGGAAGGGGAGTTGGAACATATTGGACACAAAATTTTAACTGACAATTGTTGCAATGGATTAAAGATTACCGGTTAAAGTCATTATCTGCTTCACTTTTGGCAAAGATATCTGAAAATTCAGAAGCTGGATGTGCTGGACTACCTTGTGGGCTTCTTGCTGAATCATCTTCACTGTAAGCGTATCCAGATTCACTGTCAAGAGCATGTTCGACGTGACTTGAGTGCTTCTCAGATTTGACATCAGCATTTGGATCTTCATCATCAAGCGGATACATATCATCAATGAATGATGCTGGTTTTGAAGCAGTTGTCACATTTTGTGCATCAGCTTTTGGATCTTTGTCAAATCCAAGCCCTGAACCACAATAATTTTAGGCATAAAAAAAATTCAATGTAAGAATCAAGGCGCTCTCAATGATAAAGAGACAACCGAGGCAGCCAAACCTTCATCTTCAAACTTGTCCCATTCCTCATCCCAGATGGCAGCTCCCTCAGGAATCCCAGGTTGCCAGCCTTCACGGAATCAACCATGTAAACTTATTTAGAAACAGAACATGCATGGTGTGCATAAAATCCCACAACGAAGTGCATCAAAGCACACATATCAAACCAAGGGATATAAGTAGCAACATGTTAATGGTTAAATATTCACCTAGGGGCAATTCGATCAACGCTGCAGATTTGATTTCTATGCCATGTTTTTTGCAGCGTTCGGCCAGGGCTTTCATCAGCTCCTCAAGCTCTGACTGTATACGATCAGCACGCACCTACACAGAGCAAGTCAGCAATCTCAAGGAAACAAATTTTTGACTACACCATTGCACTTGTTCTCAATAAATCATGATTTGACATGCTTACCTGAAGAATTCCATCTGCACTTCCACCTTGTTCAATGTTTATAATTGCTTGGTGCAGCTCCATTTTTCGCCCCTGTCAAAAAAGAAAAACAGCCATCACTTGATTTTTAACATGTTATGTAAGACATGTAGCAAATATTACAGTGACATTCTTCAAAGCAGAACCAGCATTTGATGGCCAGTAAATAGAAGTTGCAAACAGATATCTATTCACAGAGTAGGCTTGTGCCAATGTAAATACAGACAGGTTTCAGTTGAATGATAAGAAACGGTCACACTGCTATTGGTTCACACACAAGGCCTGCAGTATGAGAACCATTTTCAGGCCATATAATATGTCCACTAGCCAATGGCTGGACCGTAATACCTGACATTCACGAAAGGTTGCCTCTTCAATTGTTAATTTTGATGCTAGTTCTGCGACTTGCTTATATTTCTCCTCATATTTCTTACCCACCATCTCAGCCTGACACGTATAAACAAGTTAGTTTTAAATAAGACAGTGTATTGTAAGAGTAATATACAGGGATTAATCTACCTCACGCTTGTCCGCAGACGCCCTCTCAATTATCTCATTGAGTCGATTATCGCATCTGCTTTTATACAGAACCTACAAAATTACGGTGGTCAGTTGACAACTCCCCACCATCATTAGAGACCAGACTTTATATAATTCCAGAAACATACGTTTACCAGAAGAATGTACTAAAATTGCATATAGATTGAAATGCAACAGAGATGATAGGGAAAATAGGAATAATTGGCACAGTATCTATTTGTTTCAAATTGGTACTTCCCAATTGGAACTTGTTCATACTTCAATTAATATCAGGCTGTGCATATTCCATGCAGAAGTCAAAGGCGATGCATGGGGTCAATCCGTTCACAAAAAATACTTCGAGTATCCAATCTTTTTAACAGCCTTCCATCTCATCTATGGAAGATTATGGACAAACAGACATGTTCATCATGCTACTCAAGCATAAAGGTATAATAGAAGAGAGATGTGGGAAATGAGAATTTGAAAGAAAAAGTGGCAACAAGTAGGAGGACTGAGTGAGGGTAGTCTTCACTCTTCAGTTGGAAAACTATTTCTCACTAGCTTTAGAAGCTGTAAGAAATATTTTCAATAAATGGCTTTTGGAGAATTTCAAGAAACTCCAGTTAGTCATAAACAAAGTGGTGATAAGGTTTTAGCCGACCATTAGTTAATAGTACCAGGAGAACTCTTCTCAAAAGATAGGTCTCATGTTTACAACCTTTAAATCGATGTCAAAAGCAAATAACATTCCAAGAAATACTCAGAGAGAAACAACTCACAAGATCCTGCATCTTTGTACGGTAATATTCAAGCTTCTCCTTTGAATCTAGAATGATCTTCTCCACCTTTTCATCCTGTAGTGCAGGAAGTATAAGAATTGTGAGTGCACATGACTCGGTAATGCTATACACAATACCATATACAGGATGTGGGAAATGATCTTTCTTGGTGCCTTTATTAGCATCTAAGTTATTGGAGGATTTACTCCTGCCTATTTAGTTTATATTTATGTTGGCCACAACATAAGAGAAGTACACTGTGATTACGAAAGTCAATGAAATCTTTTATAGGTAATGAGAAGTCATTACTTTCTTTGCATAGAAACAGATAAGCAACAAAAGCTTGTGAATCTATAGTGTAATTCAGGGGAGCAGCATCCACTACCACAACCTATATGCAAATTACCTTCTTTTCGGCATCAATTGCCTCTGGAGAATGCTGGTCTACATGACTGAATTGATTTGCTTGAGAGTTGTCCAGTTGCAATGGTGATGACCTGTCCTGATTAAACTGCCTCGTCCCTGCTGCCTGATGGGGGTTAACTGGCACTTGTGGCCTTAAACCACCAGCTGAAGGCATTTGCTGAGAACCTGGGGCCCCTTGTACCTGCCTGAAGCCTGGTGTCACAAAATGGAAAAATAGAATAAAAGAAGCGAGTCAAGCGACTTAAGCATCCTTCCAAAACATTCTTGTGAGTGCCCTTCTAGGCTGAGCAGAAGGACACAATGAGTTTGTTTTTCTTGATGATGAAGCTTTGGGATATCCGAGAGATGTTAGCAATTAAAGATAAGATTGATGTTTTCAACTTTATTTTATCCTTCCCATATCTGATTCTCTAGAAGTCTCTAAGACACAAAAAGTGGAAGTTAGGGCGTATCCACTTTCAAATATAGTTTGATTTCATTTTTCTAAATTATCGAAAATCTCCATACAATGTGGGTTTATAACCAAATATCAGGTTCTCATTCTTTTCTTTACTTTTTAATAGGAGCAAATACATAAAAACCATCCCTTATTTCCTCTTGTTTGCACATTTTTACCCCTTAAATAAACTTTGAACAAAACCACCCCACCGCTTATATAGAAGTTTGTACAAAATCACCCCTTAAATAAAACTTTGTACAAAACACCCCTTCATTAAATAATGGTCGATACCCAATTTGCCAATAATCAGTCAATGGCCTAAAGTACTATATTTGGAAAAGCCAAGTTGGAATGACACGAACCTAAGAAAAATTGAGGGATAAGGATTTGAAAATTTATAAAAAATTTGATACATTATCCTTGGAATGACTCATTCCAATACTTTTCTTGCTCCCAAACACAGAATTCCGTTTAAGTGAATCCGATACCGTGATATCATAGGAATAAAAGCCCTAGTACTTTCAAAGAAACACATGCTATGGTATTTGGCTCTTAAGTTACGGGAATTGAAATAAAGCAAGATTGTTTTGGAACAAAATATGGAAAGTGGATAAACATACCTGGAGTTACTCCCACAGCTGCATTGTTGTAAGAAGAATTAGGCAGACCTACCAAGCGCATGAGAGTTTCATCAAACATGATACTGTTTGGAAGAGAAGCTGGCAGAGGACGGCCTTCCCTAAATCGCTCCATCAGGTAGAGAGCTATACAGAACTCTCTCAAAGAAAGCATGCTGTCATTGTCCTGCTCAGCCAAATCCCATACCTGCTTTAAAACCTCTGGGATATACATGGAAGAAATCAGTCATGGGAAAAGAACAAACGTAAGTAGGGGGAGAAACCCTAGGTAAACACATGCAACCCATAGTAGCAGTACGTACATTGCGACTCCACTCATTAGATGCAACATTTCACAATGCAAATACTCTTAGAAACTGGAGGCTAAGAAGAAAAGTCAGCATTTGAAACTTCGTGAATCCTACGATTATTAGGCCTTCTTATCTGTTTTATAAGGGATCAAATCATCCATCAACTATTTACTAAATTATGATGTGCACACATAATTTGTATGCACTGAGTAAGTGGAATAGAACACCAACACCAACTAGAACATGGAAATGGTAGTTGCTCTGGAACCACAAACTAAGGTGGGAAGAGCCTTGCACTTTTTGTGCAATTCACCATGGAAGATCCATTACACCTAGCACAAAATCCTAGAGCTGTCCTGATTTTTTCTTTATATGTGCACCTCCCCCACTCCTAATAATCAACAAAGTTGGGTTGCACCAATGGTCCTAATAGAGTATGAAGGAAGTGCTATAGTAATTTTAATCACAAATGATAATTGAGGTAAATATGCTTATGACTAGGTCTTGCTTCCAAAAAAATATGCTTTATTGACAACATTGGTGTAAACTTTCGTGAAGCTAACTTAAATGTGAACAAACAATGTAGAATAAAGTTATGTCCATAAAGAAGATGAAATGTACCTCTAGGCAGTTTCCAACTAAGGAACAGATTCCTTGCCTGATCCCCAGTGATTTTTCCATCCCTATCAGTGTCAACGTCGATAAAAACTTTGCTATATTTCTGTATGCCGGCAGCTGTCATCTTTGGCCATGGAGGCTGGGACTGATTGGGTGTAGAATTTTCAACTCCAGATGAAACTGCAGGGGTAACTACACCGGATGTGGCTTGAGGAACTGCTTGAGACAGGCTGAACGAAGTCTGAGGCTGCTGTGGCTTGTGAACTAAAGCTTGATTCTGCAAAAAATGGCTGCCTGTAGGCTGATTAGTGAGAGCACTAGGCAAAGGTTCAGGTGAACTCGGCTTTGCTGAAGGTTGAGGAAGAGAAGATGTGGGAACTACAGCTGATGAAACTGGTGCAGAACTGGTTGCTGAAGAAGAATCTTGCTTGGGCACAAGTGCAGAAAAGAGGTCACCTCCAAAAGAAGAATTAGAACCAGGCCCATTTCCAGATACAGATGCCTTAGAATCTTTAGCTATTGATTGGGATAATATAGGTTGCGGCTCTTGTGTAATTGGAAAAGGTGAGGAAACCAGTGGACTAACCCCCCTGTTAGAAACCTGTGATGGCAGGCCACCTGTGAAGCCACCTACTTTTCCATTAAGCCAATCATTTGAAATGCCTGCATTCGGGAGGACTGGAGTGCTTTGAAGAGGAGGACGAGAAGCAGAACTGACAGGTGTAACTTGAGTAACACCAGGTGGTCTCACAAACTGATTTCCTTGTGCTGGATAGTGTATCTGACTAATGGTATTGCTAGGAGGTACTGATCCTCTAGGACCAAGAGTCTGTGATGTTGTAGATGCTGTTGCAGCCAACTGTGCATTTGGAGCAAATGAAGTTGACTGGCTAATGGTGTGGCTAGGAGATACTCTAGGGCCAAGAGTTTGTGATGATGTAGGTGTTGTTGCAACCAACTGTGGATTTGGAGCAAAGGAAGTTGATTGGCTAATGGTGTTGCTTGGAGGTATTGGTCCTCTAGGGCCAAGAGCTTGTAATGTTGTAGACGGTGTTGCAGCCAACTGTGGATTTGGAGCAAAGGAAGTTGATTGGCTAATGGTGTTGTTTGGAGGTATTGATCCTCTAAGGCCAAGAGTTTGTGATGCTGTAGGCGGTGTTGCCACCAACTGTGCAGTTGGGGTGAAGGAAGTTGATTGACCAGCAGGAGAAGGTGGCATATTTATTTGTGGAGGAGGTATCTTTGATGAAGCGGGACCGAATAATGCTGCCTTTACAATATCTGGAGTTAAATCTCGCTTACTTTGTGCTACAGTTACAAGTTTAAGAGCATTATAAAATTCTTGCCTATTGAGGAAACCAATTCGACTATGATCAGCATGCATCCATATCTGCAAAGAGAAAGAATCCGCTTATCAAGACAATTTGTTCAGTCAAGTTGTGACCAACAAAGTTCAGCTTGTGATTAGATACTCTATAATCATCAAAATATCAATATCATAGAGGACCCCCAAGAAGAAAAATGTAGGCACTAAAAATTGATCCCAGATAACATTGGCCTTCCCCCTATCAGCATATCTACCAAATGGGGGCTGTCAAACTTCATGGATGAAAAAAATGGTGATTAACACAAAATTAAAACATTCTCCATAGTGCAATTTGGCAAATAACTTCGAATTCTCAATAATACATCCTCCAAATCGCAGATATGAACGACACATAAACAAAATTAAATGATACTAGAAAGCACTGAACTAGTGCAAATACAAATCAAAACTGTCGCGCGTTAGCAAAGCTGATTTCAACAGCACTTAATTCTCCAAATATCCAAGGGCACAGCGGCCAGAATGGTCGATTTCGCAGAGCAGTTGAAGAAAAAAGGGAAATAGTTTATCATAGGCAGAAAAATCAATGATTCGGATGGAAATGAGATGGATCTGGAAGAATGAGATAAACCTGGGCAAGGACTTGCTTGGACAAGCCGGATCCTTGGAAGAACGAGACAGCTTCAGCTCCACTGATCCGACCATCGCCATCCAAATCTGCTCTCCTAAAGTAAGCGTCGAATTGATCCATGCTCGATCCTTGATTCTGAGCAGCCTTAAACGTATTAATTCCGACTAATCGCAATGAGCTTTCTGCCTCGGTTGTCTAATGGGTTCAAATCAGAACGAACAAAGACTAATCGCCTAAATTTTATATTGAATTGCAACTGAATAATTTGAAAAAGGAGGAGAAAATTGGGGTTCTAAGAATTTGATGTGTCGGGAGCGAGCGAGCTTCTCCTTGGGTGGTTGCCTCTCGCCGCTGAAAATATTGTCAGTCTGTCTTTAATTTTTTCTTCTTCTTTTTTACACAACTCAACCTTACAAAATTTTCGTTCAGCTTTGATTTTGTTATTCTTTTTTTTAAGATAGATTTATTCGTAGGTTGATTTATTAAATTTTCTAACACATCATTTTTTTTTTTTTTTTTTGGATAATGGAAAGCGGTTAGATTGGCCTACCTTTTATAGGTAGTCCAAACTAAAGCGTTCTTGCGGATGAGAAAACGAAGTTTAGGATCTTCATAAAAATTGGTGTTGGGGGTCGAGATTCTCAGATGGGTCAATCGGTCAACAACACAGTTTATCTCTCTGAAAATATGCCTAACACGGATCTCGTCAAAGAAACGAAGATCCAGTGGAGTCGGATATAATCATCACGACCTCCCACGGACAACTCCACAGACCTTGGAGTGCCTTGATTACACACAAGTTATCACCTTCGATTTCGATCTTTTTAATTTGTAGTCTGATTGCCTTGTAACACCCCAAATCCGCGGGACTCGGGGCGCTACGGGCGAGACCTCACAATGGGTCCCGACCCTTAGCTTGACAACAATTTCACCGGACCTTCCAACATGGCACAAATAAAGGTCGAAAACTCAAATATGTTTTTAATGTATGCGGAAACGAAAAGTACGAAACTACAACTTGGAAACTCAGCCGAGTCCTCAAAACAACGTAAATAGATCCGAATTCTAACAAACGACAATATCCATAAAAGAGGACATGAAAAGACTCAAAACATCCCCGTCCTATAATGTACGGAGACCCCGGCTGTCCACTCCTCCGCCTCACTCGGCGGCATCCCTAACCTACAAGTCATCTACACAATTGGTTTAAAACCGTTAGCTAATATTCTAGGCATTAGAAAAGCGGTGAAGGCACAACACACCCATAGCACAAAACATAAATCACACAAGTCCGGTTCCTTATCTTTTATTATTAAGTCGTATTCCAATCTAGTTCAACTTCTTTTGTGACGCGAGACCCCAATGGTCTCGCCTCGGTCCCTACTTACCGGCAAGGAATGGTACGGATGCATCCGTCCATCTAACCCGCCGGGCTAGTCGCCGAGAATCCCCTAGACTTCACTATGGGCTAGGCAGTATTGTCACCGCCCGTTCTCATACACTTGGGCCAATATAAACATATATATAAAGTCGGTGGTCCTAATTACCGGTTTCATCGTTATAACATAAAATAACACACACCACCAAACACACAGCAATGCTAATACATAGAATACGAGCTAAGTAAGTCCGAAGACTTACCTCGTCCCAAACGCTATCTTACAAAACGCTCACGCTTCCCTTGGGAAGAAGTACTCAACCTGTTCACAACAAGTGTATCATAAAAACCCGCTCAACTCGAGAAGTCTAAGACTTCTACACAAATGACCTACGCAGGATCATTTGCCTCCCATACTAGGACCGAATCCTAGAGTCCAACATAAATTCCGTCAATAATGACGTAAAGGCCAACTAGGTCTAAATCCGCTCATCACACTCCCTTAAGGTCTCGAAGGCCACTACTTGACATTATTCTAAGTCATGCTAGTTCCAACCTATCATGATACTACCAAGCATATATATATATCGATGCAAATTCATGGCTTTTATTGGCTTCGGCTCCTAGCATGATACTATCCATTCGCCCATACGTTATTTGATCGTAAAACTGTAACATATCGAACCTATCATCAAACTCGTTCCTAAATTCCGAGGTTAAACTTGCTAACGTATCTTCCGGGGCAAATCTGCATTTCCTAAGACATGTGGGCCAAAACTGTAATTAATATAAAACTAAGGGACTTAAGTGTAATTATACCGAATAAGAGGGTGCCCGATCGTAATTACGGAGCAAATCTCGGCCGAGGTTCTGCGGTGGTTCCCGGTGGCGTCACGGCTTCTCCGGCGAGGGCAAAGGCGGCAGGAGCTTCCTCGGTGGTGCTGCAGGTGGCCGGCAGTGGCTTGGCTCCCGGTGGCGGCCGTTCTCCGGCCGACGAAGATGTGCAGAAGAGAAGAGTGAACCGGGAGGAGAACGGTGGCGTCTACGGCTCGTGCAGGCAGGGCACGGCAAGGGCGGAGGCTCCCTGGTGGCTCGATGGTTTCTCCGGTGCTCGAGCAGCCTGGACGAAGGGGGAGAGAGAGAAGATGGAGGTGAGCCGGGCACGGTGAGAGCGAGAACCCGGGCTTCTGCGGCGTGGTGTTGCTCCCGGCGAGGGTGAGAGAGATGAAGAAATGGAGAGGAGTGGAAGGTGGCCGGCGGTGAAACAAAAGGTGAGGGAGGGATGAGTGAGACGGGAGAGGTGCAGAGAAGGGTAGAGAGGGAGATGGGGGTAGCGTGTGAGCAGGCAGGGGGAAGGGGCCGAGGTAAGCTGCCCCGAGCGAAGGGTCGGCTGGTGCAAGGACGAGGGGTTGGGCGACAGCTTGCAGGCCTAGGCCGGTAGGCGGGCGGCAAAGGGCGATCCTGCAGGGCTAGACGGGCGGCAACGTTGCTCCCAACCGAAGGAGAGAGGGATGAAAGCAGCGGCAGGGAAAGAAGAAAAAAGGAGGGGCCAGCGTGGAGGTGGGGCCCGGGTGACAGGGCGCCTACGTGGCGTGGGCCCAAGCTGAGGTGGAAAAAGGAGAGGTAAAGGAAGAGATAAGAAACGGGTTTAAAACTCGTCAAAATAATTCCGTAACGGATGTTTACGGGTCGGAATATTTTCCGAACATTTTCGTGAAATAATTTACGGAAGGAGAAATAAAAAGATATATTTATTTCTAAAATTCCCGGACGTTACAACTAACCCCCCTAAAAACAAGTTTCCTCCTTAAACTTGCTAAACCCAACACTCTCCAATATATCCACCTCGTAATCCCGTACAACTCATAAAAGGTATATTGTCGTCTCTAATCAAGCTTATGTATAGAAACATATCACAACCTCGTAAGGTCCACATAACTCAACCAAACACATAACATAAAAAGCAAACAAGAAAGATCTCGGGACTAACCCGACGGTCCTATCGATGTGGCTAGGTCTGCATAAAACTCGGGATAGTTCCTCCGGATACTATCCTCCGTCTCCCATGTAGCCTCGTTGGCTCCTCGCCTCGACCACTGAATCCTAAGCATCGGTATCTCCTTCGATCGAAGGCATCTCGTACTCCGCTCTAAGACCGCTATCGGGTGCTCTGCGAAGGTGTGGTCCGGCTCGACCACTAGGTCCTCATGACTAATGACGTGTCTCGGGTCATGTATGTACTCTCTCAGCTGAGAGACATGAAAGACCGGGTGTATACCCTCCAACCGCGGTGGCAATGCTAACCGGTATGCCACCTCACCGACTCTCTCCAAGATCTCAAAAGGTCCGACATATCGGGGGCTTAACTTCCCCTTAATGCCGAATCGTCTAACGCCCCGTGTCGGTGACACCCTCAACCAGACCTGAGCTCCTACCCTGAACTCGAGAGGTCTACGCCTCTTATCCGCATACAACCTCTGACGGCTCTGCGCAGCCAACATCCTCTCCCGAATCAAAGCGACTCTCGCCGTGTCGTCCTGTACCTGATCCGGTGCTACAATGCTAGAGCTCCCGGGCTCGTCCCAACACAAGGGAGTACGACATCTCCTTCCATACAATGCCTCATACGGTGTCATCCCAATCGAAGCGTGCCAGCTGTTATTATACGAAAACTCGACCAACGGAAGATGATCTGGCCATACCTGACCCTAGTCTAGTACACACGCTCGAAGGATATCCTCTAAAGTCTGAATAGTCCGCTCAGACTGGCCGTCGGTCTGGGGATGGTATGCGGTGATGAAATGGAGACTCGAACCTAGGGCGGCGTGTACCTGCTGCCAGAACCTCGAGGTAAAACGCCCGTCCCTGTCCGAGATGATGGTCCTCGGGACTCCATGTAGTCTCACAATCTGACGGGTAAACTCCTCGCTAAAC